>WBNM01036826.1:0-13782 GCA_013399055.1 Ramphastos sulfuratus | reverse complement strand
TTTTTTTTTTTTTTAAATGTTATGGAAGATATCCAGCCCTGGGAGGTTGTTTGATTTAACATAAGATGCTGATTGATTGACTAGGTGTCACATAACCTCATCTTTTGGGTGGTATCAAGCTAGCTGAAATACAGCCTAAGTAAATTTGTAAAGACCAATTAGTGTCAGTGACATTATATGATTGTTTTTCCTTTTTATGCCTATTTCTTCATAAAAGAAAGGATACTTTTGTTCATCCAATTTAATCAGATGAGGACAGCTTTGAGCAAGGATGAAAAAGTAGCTAAAACCCCCTGTACATTAAAATAAATGTGAAAAATATGAACAAATACATTAAAAATAGGCAAGGTAGGTTGTTCATAAAAGTGCTTAGCTTGCTAGTGCCCTGAATGACGAAGCTTTGGAATATCTTGCAGCAGAACAATGCAGCTATCCTTGGATTTCTTTAACAACAAGGGTGCACATCCAGAAAGAAACTCTTAGCTGCCTTGCATTAGAAGTAAGTGGGACATGGAGTCTTTTTTGTGTAATTGATGGTGCCTCAAAATGATTTAGAAAGTGTTTTGGTTCCTGCAGAACAGCTTTTGTGTTCCTATGTGCAGTGGGTAACTTCAACTTTCCATAAATGCTTTTCATCTGTGGTAGATTTTTGCCTCTTGTTGAGTATTCACTTATGATATGTTTCACTTCCCCCAGATTCCAAGTTGCGTAACATGGTAGATGTTATAATGGAAAGACAGAATACACGGTAGTTTACAGAAGTACTTGATAGGAGTTTTAAGTGGCAAAAATGGAGATATTTGGGGATGTTTATGTGTACAAATTTTACACAGGCAAAGAGCAAGGTGGACAGACAGAAGGTCAGTATTTTCTATACCATAAAAAATGTATTTCTAAAAAATCATTAGCAGAATTCTATCAGATTCTTAACTATAGCTCTTAAAATACTTAAAGCAAGTCATAACAGCTAGTGTGAAATTGGTAGTAATTAGATAGTCTGTTTGCTGAAGCTCACTGTGTGTGAAATTATCTGACAGTTTGAAATCAGGAGTAATGATATTTTGTATTGCCAAGAATTTCTGGATGACAGATAAAAATTGTAGATTGAAACCACACATTCTGAACAAAACAGTGGTTGTTTGCCATGTGTACAAAAATCCTGGAGTTATTTTTCTCTGTAAAAGAGTGAAATTTTTCAGAAGTGTGAAATATAATTATCTTTGAATGCTTGACAAATCAAAGATAAATTTATAAATGGAAGTAAGAAAATTGTAAATTGTTTACATGAAGAAAGTTTGTATTTTCAGGCCTCTCTTAGAGCAAGGTATTTTCTTTTTGCAAATTTTGAAAGTAATTTCCAACTTTGTATGAATACAATGACCTTGGTTCTATAGTTTAATAAGAACTATTAAATATGGATGTTCATGGTTGGTTAGTACTGTCTCTGTGTATTAAAAAAAAAAATCAAATAATTTACATAAAACTATCTGGCTATATAATCCTTCCTGTCCTAGACTTAAGATGTCAGTTCTGAAAACGCTTATGTGCAAAAATATTCTAGCACAGAAAAAATATTTTCCTTGTGAAAAAAGTTAATTTTTCAAAGTAAATTTTTATAGAAATTATCTAGAAGAAGAATTTTTTGCTCCCTTGAATTTAGTCCCTTAAGTGCTGGGACAATAGCATGTTTTTTTCTAAGCAGCCAAGAGCACATCAACTTTACTGTCTCACTTTGCCAATGATTTCATCTTTGGTCTTGACAGCATCAGAAATATGTTCGTCTTGAATGCTTTAAAAATGTCTAATACTGTGTTCCTGCCTGTATCACTGAATGTTTCATTCTCTTATGTTGACTTTTTTTGGGAACTTGTTGCTGTTGTGGATTCTGCCTGGGAAACCTACATGAAAAATCATGCAAATGCAGCAAGAAAACCCTGGATTGTCTGCTTTTGTAGCTGGCTTCTTATCAGTAAAGCTGATCTTCTAATTACAGCAAATTATCTGTAATTAAGTGCCTAGGTTTGCTGTGTTCTTGCTCCTTCCTAAGTGCTCTATCCCGCTCATAAGCTGGCTCTGGGTTAAGGGATTTTTAAAGATACTGCTCCTCTTCCTGACTGCCAGCTAGCATTGCTGAAAATGTCATGAATTCCAACTGTTTAGCGGGTAGCATTGCCACTTTTTATTTGAACATACCAGTGTTAAACGGTGAATGAAAAGATCTGTATTCATTGCTTTTATTTTCAGTTGAAAAGGAAGATGCTGTTTTGTGGACTTCTGATGAAGTGAAAGTTAACTGTGTAACTATGGACTAAAGTAGGTTAATAACAAATCACTGCAAAAATGTGCAGTTTCGAAGATGCAGTGAACTATTATGTCTGTGCATAGTTTGCTAAATTTATCCAAAACTGTTGACACATAAATCGATTGCCTTTGCTGTATTTCCAGTTTCGTGTACTTTGTTTCTTTGTTGCTGCATATGCAGCTGAAATGCACTGTGTAATGCTGTTTTTTAGTGACTTTTTAAACATTAGGCAGAGAAAATCTTCCTATGAAGATATTGTTTTAAAATTTTTAAAGCTGACGATGTGCAGTTTCCATCTCTCTTTTGCTGCAGGGTGCAGCTGTGGCCAGGAGCTGGGCGTTGCGGGGTGTGGCTGCGGGGCTAGCTGGCCGGTTCAGGCAGACAGAAGAGGCTCTCTGCAGCTGCTGGAAAAACGGCGGGTGACACCGCGGGGCATGGCTGAGTCCATGCCAGGGTGTGAGAGGACGAGAAACCCGAAAAAGTGGCCGGCGGGTGGCTGTGCAAAGCAGAACCCGAGGCTGGCGGTGTGCGAGCGGATGCAAAAAGCGAATAAGCGGCCGGAGAGGCAACGTCCACTACCGTAGATGGACGCAGCTCATCCTCTGCTCTTAACGGTTCAAAATCGGTAGCCCGAGGTAAAAATGCCAAATTTTAATTTATCCCCATAAAATCTCTTTTGCGGGATTGGGGCTCTAGGAAAGAAGACATAGGGGACTGAGCTCTCTGAGCTCAAGTATTGCAGGATCGTGAGCTGTGTGTCGAGCTGGCTCAAAACTTCACACTAGATTCTCTTATCTGTAATGCAAATACATCAGTAAGGCCCTTATAATTCGCCTCTGACCTTTCTAGCATCTTTTCCAAACAAATAATTCTCTCCTTATAATGCCAAATTTGTTCTTCGAACTTGCTAAATTTGGCTAGTGCCTGAATAACACATGCCCCTAGAACCACATTTGGATCATGGAAAGCCTCGAGCAATTTCTCAGCAATCTTTGCTGGGCTTTGCTGGGCTTTTCCTGTACTGGCTAGCCCAGTCCAAGTCTGAGACTATTAATTCATAATCCATTTTGTGCAATATTTCTGCAATTGAATACCCCATCCGTGATGCCATAATGATATGATATTAATAATTGGTTATGAATTGTTATTAATTTATATATTAATATTATGATAAATTATGCTCATTACAACGAGAGATACATTGTGATGGTTTCCTCTTCTCCCCACTACTTGCATTAGGTAATGATCATGTTTTAAACCCTGCTAGCCCCAATTTCCTTAAATTCATCCTCATGTAGCAGTCCTGGTCAGGCAAATAATGAAACTTTGTCTCACCAGAGTGTGTACCCTAGACCCACATGCTCTTAGGAGTTAGACATAATATTTCAGTTTTTGCACAGAATGAAAATGCAGTTATCTAAAAAGCTGTAAGCATGGGAAGTAGGAATAATATTCTACTAATTTCTATTAGCTTGTTTTGATAAACAAACATTTTAGATTATCTTCTCTTCTTTGTAAAGGATCGATTAATCACAATTTTGTCATATGTCACTAGTAGCTTGGTTTTATAGACTTTTGACCTTCTCACTGTATTCCAAAGTTTGGCAATATCAAGGGGATAAGTACAAACAAGTGTTAACTGCCTCCAGTCAACTTTCTGTTCATATAAAGGATAAGAAAGTCATCAACTTTTCTATGCTTGTGAGAAGTGCTAGATATATGCATCAAAGTATAGCACAGACATTGGAAATATAGATGTCCTCCTAGCTGGAATGAATTTTGGACATGGATATGTAATATCTCCCTGGTTGCCTAGAGCTGCAGTTTAGAAATGATTGCATGATAGTTTAACAAGAAGGCAGCAAAATTCCCTGACTCTCCAGATCATATGCCAGAATCTGTAAGGGTAGGGAATGCACCTATTGTCACCCCAGGTGCTGGTGCTGTACTCAGAAGGCTTCACTGGCTTCCTTCCTGCTGTACCAGAGAGTGGGGAATCTTGCAGCAGCTCCTATCAATGTTGCAGTTGTACTGGAAGTGGTTAGTTGTTCATTGGTTGTTGCAAGTTGATTTTTCCCAAAAGCTGGGAAGTCAAGCCACTGAGTACCTGATTATTTGGTCTTCTGGGCACAGCTAGTATGAAAAAGGATAGTTACGGTATAGGAAATGGTCTGCCACAAAGTGGTAATTTCTTATAAACCTTTTGTCCATGAGAAGATAAAGTAGGGTATTTCAGAGAATCTCCAAAGTACCAATGGGAATACACGGTCTCCCAAGAATTTTAGTGATGTGCTGCTGATGTAATGGGTAAGAGTGGAGCTAAACAAGAATTATTGATAACAGTGTACTTAAGATACATTATAGAACTGGATTCCTGCAGCTGCATATTGAAAACATTTTTCATTTTTTGTTTTCAAAGGAATGATGCTCCATTTGTCTGCAAAATGGTGCTCTCAATAAAGCGTAAGTAATTTTATCTAAAAGTGATGTTGGAAAGAGTGTATTACTTCTATAAATATTAGGAGACATTGTTATTAAGCCACTCATTATATGGTTGAATACTATTTTTTCCCCCCAGAGAATAATTGTTTCTTTCTGTGCAGAAGAAAAGCTGCTCTGAAACTTAATAAGGATCTTTGGCAAAAGAGGCTTGTTGTCCATCTAACTGCTGTCTCATTTGTTGCACAGTCTGGAGGATGTGTACTGGACAAGGCAGTGAATAACAGGAAGAGAAAGGATGATCTAGTAATTATGGCAGTTCAGTGCTGCCCTGGCCGTGTCTATCTGCTTTGCAGTGAAAATGGTTAACACTTGGCAAGGCTTTAGGAAATCAAAGAAAGGAAAGTGCCAGAGAGCTTTGATAACAACTGTGTTGACAACTCCACCATTAGAATTGTTTTAATTCTTCTGTTCCAGTTTTTCTGAACTGTATGTTCCTCCACATAATAAGAGTAGTGTTTCACTCATTAGAAACCTTCTGCAATTTTCTGTTTGCTGTGAGCTAGATTTACTGGTGATTATGTAAATAAATGAGGGAAATAAATTATCCTGTATTTTTCATTTTGTTACTTGAATCACTTTAGATTCTCAGAACCTTTGGAATCAGTTTGCAGAATTAGAAGACTTTCTACACTTTTAAAAGAACAGTAGTATTAGAAGGCTTTCTTATATTTTTTAAAGAACAGTAGTATTATAAGGACATCTTTAATGATTCCCTTCCATGTGAACCCATGCATTTTTAAATGGATTACTTTCCATAGTATTGCGTGAATATTGGACAAAACTCTCGATTTTCTGGAAGTGTCATACTTACTAGGATAAAATTCTAGGATTTTTATAAAATAATGAGATAAAGCCACTGCTATTACTGTGATTTGACTTTTTTTAGTAGGATGTCAGGATAGGGGACTTGGAAAGATTATGCCAGTATCCCTGTGTGGGGACATGTCCCCTGATCTCTTCTCCCTGATGCAGTGATTTCAAGGAAGACAGTGTCTTCACACAAGTATTTCTTGATGTTTCTTGGAGAATCATGGAGAAACTGCTTTTATGTAACAGCTCTTCTCCATAAAATGAATCATTTTCCACTGTATAAAACAGAAGGACTATAAAATCACTATAGATATCTTTTAATGGTAGACCACCTTAACACATTTCCTGTGCAACCTGTAGTAGGCGAAGCAGCTTTAACAAGGGGGTTGAACTAGATGATCTCCAAAGGTCCCTTATAACCCCTACCATTCTGTGATTCTGTGTGATTTATATAGGGTTTTGTGTTGACTGTTTACGTATTTTTTTTTCTTACATTAGCAACACTGGTTTTTTTGGTTTCTTTTTTTTTTGCCCCTTACTGCATGTGTTAATCAGAGAAAGGTTGTTCATCCTTCATCATCTTGGCTTGGACTGATTTTTTATATAAAAAGACTAGGCCAACATTGGCATGTAAGCTCAGTAAGTATTCCAGATGGATGTTCAACAAGTCTATATGAGATTTTATTTATGCATTATGGAGTTTCCTTTCTGGGAATCCTGCTGCATAGAGCATAGGAATATGACAGATAATCTTTGCTTATATTTTAACTTGTTGACTACTTTGCTGCAAACTGAACTTCCACCATATGAATGTGTGTGTTTTATTGAAATACAGATCTCTCACAACATTGCTCTGTTTTTCACACTGAAGACTGAATTCTCCCTGAGGCAGGAGGCTTCCTATTCCAGTGGAGTTTTTCACAGGAACTAGAACTTGCTTTTGCCATTGGATCTCAAAGATACTGCAAATTCCCAGCGGTACTTCCCAGGTCCTTTAGAATTTTCACTCCATACTGGGGAGGTGACAGTATCTAAGAGGATTCCTAGTCAGCATGAGGTAGTGAACCTGAGTATTCATGGACCTGAGCTACAGGAGTGTGCTTTGGAATGATATCCACATAGAGTGTAAATATCTCAGATTTTCTGAAGAAAGAGTTAATGTCACTTCTCTGGAGCACATGCCTGTCCTATTATTATTATCCAATTAAAGATTATTCAGAGAGCTTTAAAAATACTAAAAAACTAAATAAATTAAAAAGTAATAAAAATTACAAACCCAGAGGGTCTGTTTATTGAAGAAAGCAATCATAAGGTGCAGGAAGAACCACATGATCAACATCAACATCAACAAACTACCATCATCTTCAAAACTTCAGTTTTCTGGAGGCTTGTAAGAGATTTGTGAATGAACACTGTAAGTCTCTTTGAGACATTCTGACTGAAATAACTGGAAAAGTTTATTCAAAAGAAAATAATGGTAAAATGACTAAATACTTTTTTAAAGTTAAGGTCAAGAAACATGTTAATTTCATTTAGGTTTTTCAGAAATACAGTGCAGCAAATAAAGAAGTAAAAATAATTCGTGCTGCTACATCCAGTAGTAAGTAATTTGCCAGTCAAGGTAATAAATCCAGTCAATATTTTTGTGCTAAACTATCCTCATACTTACCACATGGAAGAGGAAACTTGCTGTTTCCTAGAGCTGCATAGATAAAATGGGCCTAAATGCCCCACTCACAAAATTCCTGTTGTGCTGCATTTAATTCTGATGTAAAAACCTCTGGTGGCTTGAGTAGCTTGGAAACCTAGGGCTGAGGTGGGATGAAAGAGTGAGATTTAGTGGTGTCACTTCAAATTCTTCCAAATGAATTGTGGAAACACTGTTACTCTGGATATACATCTGTACAAACTGCAATTAGATGCAGCTTTGGTGTTAGCATGTTCTTTTGCCCAGTTGACTATACAGGGAGCTAAGGGTAAATAGCACAGATGTGGATGTCTATCACGTAGATATCTGAAGATATATGATGTAGATACTTTCCATTCTAAAATCTACATACATTTACAGAGTATGTATATAGAAAATATGATACATATACATTGTACACATACATAATTTAATATGTATATGTACTCTGTATGTATTATATGGAGAGAGTATGTGTTGAGGAACTACTAATGATCAGCTAAATATGTGACATATATGTCTGTTTATATAAGGAATTCCTATGTTATCAAAGAAGTATGATTAGAGCATGTTTTTGTAATTTTCAACTGCAGTTGTCATGTCTTCTGAAAAATGCTGTATTGCCTGCCAGAAGCTTAAATATTTATTTTACCATTTTCCCTCTTCAGTGATGATGTTTATGGATAGTAATCTTACAGATATGTAACGTCTTGTTCTTTCTTCCTTCTGAACCAAGACTTGCCTGTGAGACTGCCTTTTTCCTTGTGACATAATACCACAGTGATTGGACCACTGTTTTGTAATTGAATCCTCATACTTGTGTGGAAAAGATGGTGCTAACAGGACATTCTTTGGGCCAGTTTGTGAGCACATGGGCTCAGATGTGATGATTGTCCATGATGCAGAAGAATTCTCATTGCTGGAGCAATGCTAGGGCAAAGTTAGGTTGAAAGTAGACTCCTGGAGAGACATGTAACTTTCATTTAAGGAGTTGTTAATCTTAAAGTAAAAAATGAAGTTGACTAGCTTAGTGTCTGTAGGTGTCAGAGGGGCAAATCTGAATTGTTTGGATATTTGTTTTTTTCCTCCTTTTAATCTTTGCAGGATCATAATGTGAAACTTTCAGTAAATAATAGAGTACCATTATATCTAAATAAGTCTCTCTTTATTACTGGCATGTGATCAAATAGCACTTTATCAGAAGAGCACTCACAGACAAGCTCTGCTCTGAGATCTTTCCATCATTTATTTTCTCTTTCCTTTTGTTTCAGAATGCTACTCAGCCACTAAACTGTTACTGCAGGTATGGCTCTGGTCTAGGTAGGATAGCTTTCTGTTTTTAGTAGTATTATTGTTACAGCTCTTCATGTACAGAAAAAAAATTATAGGTGTGGTAGTTTAAGGCTTATTGGAAAATTCCAATAAGAGAAATTGTGACTTTCCTAAAAGTTCAGTGCAAATTCTAAATAAGTTAGATAATTGGATGTGAAAGAATAAAAATGATAAAAGTCTGTATCATTCATTGGCTTGGTAATTGGTATAAAAAGCCAATGTATAAATAATTTCCCTCTCTTAGTTTTTGGGCACTGGCTCCGTTCGCTATTCTTTTGCTCCTCTCTAACTCCTCCACACTGAATACTAATCTAGACTGACCAGATAACATGTGATATCTTGCTGGTTTTCTATCCGGGGAGAGAGAAGAAGGTGGCATTGGCTCCTTCTGGGATTTTTTCCCCCTAGAAGGGAAAGATTGGATTTCTGTGTTCTTTCTAAATTGTATATAATTGCAAATGCATGTAAATATGTTTTGTATATATGCTTGTAAATTTAGATTTGCTGTAAAATATAGCTTTATCTTACTTCCTAATCATCTGAACTGGTCTGGTAAATTTTAATTTGGGGGTTGATTTCCTAAACTCACCACAGTAGGAAAGCCAAACCACTGCTCATTATCACCCAGGAAGTGTCTAACAAGTTTTCTTTTACATTGACTAAATTTTCAAACTCGTCTACCTGGCACAAAGTAAATTAATTCCACAGAAGGACTATTGATTTGACATATAGTTGAAAAGAACAAAAGTTAAAGCCTCTTTAAAAAAAAAAGTTTTTGTTTGTCTGTGCTGTGCAAGCTTCCTGAAATAGAAAGGGTTTTTTTTTCGAAAATGGGTTTCTTTCACTGTATTTAAACAACTGTCTTAATATACAACTAAATGACATTAACTAGAAATGTTATGCGAGCACACTCAGTTAAACTCTGTAGGCTTGAGTTGAAGAACAGAAATGCTGTCTTTAGATCTCAAAATACAGGGCCTGTTGGGAAAACACATGCTGACACTTTGTGCTTTTTTGCGAAGGGTGTTAAATGAATAATCAGAGCATGCTGCAACAAGCCCAACACTATCCTCCTGGTACTTTTCTTTCTGGAAGAGGTTTTTTTTTCCCAGTTAAGGAACAAGATTTTATTAGCTGGTATGCATTCACAGCCTAGTGGTTTGGTGTTGTAAGGCACTAAATATATATATATATATATGCATTGAGGATGGCAGTTTTACAGAGCACATTAGAAATCCAACACTATTTGACATACATCAGTATTTCTTTCACAGCTTTGTTATTTCTGTGAAAAATAGAATCATGAGAGCAAATATGAGAATTCATGGGCTGTGAGAACTGGGACTGCATGTTCAGATGTATTGTAGATATCCTTGTTTAAGAAGACTTTGTAGTCTTATTATCTCTTCCTCTCCTTAACTTCAGGGGACAATGTCCACTAGTGTCTTGCCAGACAAGGATTTTCATTCAGAAACAGGACAGGCAAGTCCAGAAAGCGAGAAGATGCTTGAACTGATGAATTTGTCAGAATGTCTTGCTTCATGAAGATGTTTTGAGTGTGACTGATACAACTCAATACAGAATTTTCTCTGCCATGACTTATCTGTCTTTGTACTCATGGACATGTCGTTAGCAGTAGGCAAATAACATGGATTATCAGGTAGTCTCTATTTTCTAATATTTTAAGCAGCTGCAAGGTAGATGTAGGCAGGACGAAATAACAAAAGTGTTCTATTATTCATGCTTTAAGGAAGATTGCATTCAATCATGAGGCATAAGTAAATAAGAGTGTATTTGTTTCCAGAGGTAGCACAGGAAAGGCATTGTTCAGGGAGCTAATGCCTCCATTAGGCCTTGTGTGGAGCAAGAGATATATATTGTTACCTGGACTTTGTGTTCTTCAAGAGATGATGGTAAAAAGTATTGATTTCACCTTTACTTTTCAAATCTGAATTCCAACTGTATGCATCTTGCCTGTCTGCTGCTTCCCTGGTCCTTCTCTAACACTTGAAAATATTTCCAGGCTTTAATGTACATCAAGAAAAGTGTTTTCTTTCTTCAAGTCATAAATGGTCTCATCCACTGTTGAAATACTGAAGTACTGTTAGCATGCTCCCTTTCTGCTGGCTGTTCTCTGTCTTAAACACCATTAATGCCAAGAAAAGTGTCTTAGAGTACAAATGTCCTGAGACACTGGTAAACACCAGTTCAGTTCCAGCAGTGCTAAAAAGCTTGTAGGCTGAAGACAGCATATAGAGATCTAATTTTCATTGTGCCCCTTCTGTACTATGAATTCTTCAGAATGACACTGGAGTAGAAAAACCCAAAATCTTCTGTATAGGTACACTCTGATTTCCCTGACTTAACCTCTTTAGTGAAAATAGTGAAGGACCGTGGCAAAGAAGCCTTTTTTCCAGAATGCATAGAGATTGTCAGGGCATTACATGTAGATGATTTCTCAGGCTTTGCTTATAATTGCCTCTTATTGCTACTGTTTAAGAGGTCAGAGATGTGAGATACTCTAAATAAAACACACTTTTCTCCAGCTTACACAAATAAACTGAGATGCATTATCTGTGAAATTATTTGAAAAAATATACATTTTGCAAACAAAATGAACATGTAAACTGACCCATGAACTTACTAATGTGTAAGATTTCTTAGTACTGATTTACTCAACACAGGTTTGAACTGACTGCATTCTGAGAACAGCAATTGGACTGCTTGAAATTAGGAGGATTCTAATGACATTGAATCACTGATGGACTCAACCCAAATACAGCTAATTTAAATTACTTCATTTTAGTTCATATTCAAAATGCTTAGAAGTCTGCAGAATTGGTAATCAGTTACTGTCCCAGCTGAGAGAAGCAGGATTTAAGCTTTCCTGAGACAATGTAATCCAACAATTTGGATTCATAGTTGATTTAAAAATACTTTGTTGGTTCCTGAAGCATGCAATGATTACTAATTGAAGCACTTTAGAGATCTGTGCCCAAGCGTATTTTTCTACCCTATTTTAACAGGAAATTAATATTCATGGAGAATTTTTGACTCTTACTAGTTCCAAATTTGCATTATGATGAAGGTTGTTAAATCTAGCTCTGTTCACATCAACAAGAAAGCTTAAAGAAGACCTGCTATGTGCTTTTATGTGCTTTTATATAAAAGTTTGGGCTTTTATTTAAAAGCATAGCACTTTTGCTTTGCAGTTCTTTACACAAATTTTATTTTTATATATATGGTTTCTTGATCTTGCATGCAATCAACAAGCACATTTCGAGACATATGTTTTGCCAGAGTACCATTGCTCTTAGGTGCAGCCAGCATACTGTTTCCTTGGTGCTAATTAGGGCTCAATCCATGATATGCCAGTTGTGCAAACCATGTGTGCTACCATACAGGGAGGAAAAATGAAGGTAGTTTCTCAGATCAGTTTCTGTTTGTGCCTTGCACTCCCAATAACCTTGAAAAAACAATTATTTAATGTTTTTTTCAAAAATGCCTGCATGTGCAAGCAGCACAGACCTGTGTTTTTTCTGAATGGATTATAAGGAAAGGTAGTAATTAATTTTTTTTTCTTCCTCTGAACGGAATTACAAGTAGTGATCAGTGCTTGTTTCACAAATCAGCTTAAAACTTTCTAAACAGTGCAACCAAGACATTGGCATCTACCAGAATCAGACAGATGAGTAGTGTTTTTGTTTCTAAATTTTCTAAAAATCCTTCCAGTGTTGTGTGGCAACTTTTCCTCATTCATATTGAATAGAATAACATTTTCCTTAGTATCAGTTAACATTCATTCCTTATTTCCCTCTGTATAATAAACTGTATTCAAGGTAAGCCAAAACAAACTGTAAAAAATCTATTTATACTGTAGGAATGCAAAATTTAGTAGTGCTATATATATAATACAGTGTTAATTTCCTTTGAGCAGTGATCTTTTTACTCTAGAATGAATTATAATATATTTATGTTAATATTTATATCATATACCATATTTTTTCACTATATGACCTGTTTTTTTTTTTTCATATTTCTGTTGTACTCATATCTTCATACACATCTGCACATATGCGTCTAAGTCTCTGCCCATGTCAAGGTTTAGATGACCTTCGAAGAACCTTTCCAGCTCAGACTGTTCCATAATTCTATGATTCTGTGATTCTATGAAGACTGAAACTGCTGCCAGGAGTATATTTTTTCTGCCTTAATGTGGAAGAATACCTTGCATTAAATGGACAAGTAAGCAATCCAACCTGTGTTAATGATTGTCGTAACTGGTAGTTGTGAACCAAGAGCTTCATAGCCTGCAAGAAGGTTCATTCGAAGGACAAGGACACCAGTGGTGAGCAGCCCGAAGAAGAAG
The DNA here is from genome assembly GCA_013399055.1 of Ramphastos sulfuratus. NCBI lineage: Eukaryota > Metazoa > Chordata > Aves > Piciformes > Ramphastidae > Ramphastos > Ramphastos sulfuratus. The sequence continues at coordinate 780 of WBNM01036826.1, read as the reverse complement.
ATCAACAACAGGATGATTAAAGCAGAAACAAAGATTCACATGCAAAGCACTTGAACAGAGAAGACTACCAATTGCTTAATGCCACAGAGCTTGTGCCTTAATGATTTGGACCAATTGCTTAACAATGAACTAACCAGCATAGTCTGTTAGACTAACAAAGTATGTAAGTGTATGCTCATATTCAATAAATTGTCATTGCTTGTGTCATACTGGTCTGCATATAGTTTTATCCGGGATCTTCAGCACATTAAAATGCAGGAAGTTGTGACTGTGTTAGAAGACCATAGCAGGAAGGACTGTGCCAGTAGCTGGAGTACTGAACAAAGTGCAAATATCTGGTCCCACAATTTGTCTTTGTGAATGATTAGAGCACTTATTTCCTTTCAACATTCTGTTCATAATCTTGCAGAGCAAATAAGAATAGTATTCAGTTACAGAACTGTGATAGTTTGGGAGTGATAGCATTCATGAATAACTCAGTTGACCTGTTATGTGCCCACTGGTAGGTTGCATCTCTGCTTTGATGTCCAGATGAATCATGGGTCCACCAAGCTAAGAACAGTTCACCTCAGTGTTTCCAATCAAGGTCAACATCACAGGTTGTGTCAATGAGAAATTTTAGCAGCTTGATCTGCCTGATGGTTGTGTTGGTGTTCCTCAGTAGTTCTGCTTTTGGGCATGTGTGTGTCTCCATGTGGCACCTTAGCTGGAATTCTCTCCAGTTGTGCATCAATGTCCCGCCGTAGATCAGCACACTAAATAGGTTTTCCTTTCCTCTGC
>WBNM01036824.1:17577-34902 GCA_013399055.1 Ramphastos sulfuratus | reverse complement strand
GATCACGTTGGGTGATTCTGTGCTCCACAACCTCCCTGGAGGTGTTCAGCACCAGGTTGGATGAGACCTTGAGTGACCTGTACTAGTGGGAGGTGTCCCTGCCTATGGCAGGGAGTTGGAACTGGATGATCTTTGAGGTCCCTTCCAACCTTCCCATTCTATGATTCTGTTTAGCTAAAGAAATCCTTAATGAACGAGAGAAGTTAGTTAACTCTTCCTGTTCCTATTGAGCTTAAAGAAATCCTTAACCAGGATTTCTTACCCTTAACCTCAGAGGCTGGAGTGCAGCTTCCAGATGCATTCGAACCTCCCAGGTTGCAGCTCAGGATGAGTGTTTTGCAGTGCTGATAACTGTGTTCATTTCTCCAGCAAGCAGCTAATGGACTGAACTTTAGTTCAGTCCATGAACTTTAGAAACAACCTGCTCCTGTTGTTTCCTGGAGGTGAAGCCAGGGGTGTTTTGGGGCTGTGTATTTAACATAGAGAATTTTTATGGAGATGGTGTTAAAGTCAGAGTGGTGTTTTGGGGAGTGCTGGTGTGATTGAGAAGCCTGTGTTTCGTTCTGAAGATTGACTTGCGCCCTCCTAGGAGTCCACAAAGGTGATTAGAAGGCTGAAGAACCTCTCCTCTATGGGGAATAGGCTGAGAGAGTTTGGGGCTGTTCAGGCTGGAGAAGAGAAGGCTTCAGGGGGCCCTTAGAGCAGGCTGCCAGTGCCTGAAGGGGCTGCAGGAGCCCTGGGGAGGGACTTCTGACAGAGGCTTGTAATGATAGGATGAGGGAGAATGGATTGAAGCTTGAGCAGGGCAGATTTAAATTGGATGTTAGGGAGAAATTGACAGTGAGGCTGGAGAGACACTGGCACAGGTTGCCCAGGGAGGGCATGGATGTCCCTTCCACCTCTTGTGGAGTAGTGGTAGGAGGAAGGAGAATGGTTTGAAGCTGGAAGAGGAGAGGTTGAGAAGAAACCCTCTACACTGAGGGTGGGCAGACAGTGGCACAGGTTGCTCAGGGAGGTCATGGATGCCTCCTCCTCGGAGGTGTTGAAGGCCAGGCTGGGTGAGGCCTTGAGCAGCCTGGGCTGGTGGAAGGTGTCCCTGCCCATGGCAGGGGGTTGGGACTAGGTGACCTTTGGAGTCCCTTCCAACCCAACTCACTCTCTGAATCTATGAATAAAGAACTATAGAATCCTTTCAGCTGAAAACTGTCAAGAGAGATGCAGTCCTTTAGAAGAGGTTGAAGAGCAGAGCCAGGAGCAGGTATTTTAAGCCTTCCCATGTATTTTTTAGCACCCTGTGTCACACAGGGTTAAGCAGGAGGCATGGGCTCAGGCTGGGCTGTATAAATCCATTAGCAGCTTTAATGAGAGCAGCATCAGCCTAATTCAGTGGACCAGATTCATTAGTGCTGTGCCAGCACTGCAGCAGAACATGGCTAAAGGCAGTGGTGCCAGGACTGCTGCTGCTTTTCATTCCTGTTTCATTTCCATATGGGAATTAAGAGTTTCTTGAGACATTCCAGAGGCTTTGGTGATAGTGCTGCCAGTGTCTGGAGCCTTTGATCTGCTCAGATCCCACGATAAGATGGGCAGAGTCCTTCAGATAAATGAACTGCCTTGGGTTTGTCTTTCTCCATAGGAAATATGTTAATTCCCCTGCAGACTGGGGTGTGGGAACAGGCAGCTCATGGGGGCTGTGTGAGTACTCCTCCTGCAGCACTGAGCCTTCCCTGCTTGGCTTTTCTGTCTCTGTACACAAAAGGAGATGAAGACTTCTTTCTCAGGCATCATCTGAATCTTCTGCAAGGCTTTGGGTAGAAAGGCAGATGTGGANTTCCAACCTTACCATTCTATGATCTGAATCTTCTGCAAGGCTTTGGGTTTGGTTTTGCTCCCCCTCTCCCCCATGCACACTTCTTCCCTCAGTGCTGACATGCAGACAGAAATCCTGTCTCGTTATGCCGCTGCAGTTTGACTCTGTGCCCATACCACATCTGCCTCTTGTAGTGCTCAGGCTGCAGGCTGCCTTCTTTCTGCTTTCCCTTTTTCTCCTGTTATTTGCTTGTTCTCAAAGCATGTCAGAGCAGAGGGGGGATCAGGAGGAGCTCTGCTTTGCAGCTAAGAGCAGAACCAGGCTTTAAAGGCTGATTCCTGCTCGGTTGTTGTTTTACTCCTCGATGGTTTGTGCAAAGGCACAGGCTTGAAGCTTTGCCTGGTGGTGAAACTTTTGCATTCTTTTCAGGAGCCTTGGGTTTGTAGCTCCTTCTCCCTGCCCTGCCTGTTTGCTGGGCTGCAGTTGCTCTCAGCTCTTGGCTTTGTGTTGTCTTTCTTTTTTCCCCTCCACTTCCTCTGTCTCCAACACAGACTCTCTTTGGCTTCCACATCCCACCCCACCCACCCACACAGCAGTAGCCTCTGCACATTCTTGCATGGCTTTCATGTGTGTTCTGCCTGCTCACTCCTGATCCCACTTTTGTGTGCACATTATGCTGAAAGGAGGAACAATGTTCACAGAGCAGAGCAGGATCAGCCTTTGCCAGCTATCAAAGGCCACTGAGTGATGGTGTGTTTAGATGCAGTAGCATAAATAAGCTGCTGGTATGAGATATTTCCCTCTACACAGCTGAAAATGAGGGTCAGAGATCACAGAATCACAGAATGTCAGGGGTTGGAAGGGACCTTGAGAGCTCATCCAGTCCAACCCCCACCCTGCCAGAGCAGGGTCAAGCAGGAATGCATCCAGGTGGATTTGGATACCTCCAGAGAAGGAGACTTCACAAACCCCCCCGGGCAGCCTGATCCAGAGATCTTTCAAACATGTCTGGATTCCTTATTCTCATTTTCTTTCGTGGGAGTTAGGTCCTTAGAACCTTTAGCCTGGATATCAGGAAAAAAAAGTCTTCCCAGAAGGGGCTCTCAGGCACTGCAAGGCTGGCAAGGGAGGTGGTGGAGTTCTTTAAAAGCTGCCTGCAAGTGGTGCCGAGAGATGTGGCTTAGTGGAAGAGCAACTAAGCTGCTGAAGGGCTTTGGATGTGAATCTTATGTGGAACTGGTGAGGGAGTTGGGGTTGTTTAGTCTGAAGAGGAGGAGGAGGAGGAGGGGACACTTCATGGCCCCCTACAACTACCTCAAAGGAGGCAGGAGCCAGGTGGGGATCACTCTCTTGTCACCTGCAACAAGCAACAGGACAAGAGGAAGCAGCCTCAGGTTGTGCCAGGGGAGGTTCAGATTGGATGTTAGGAGAAGTTTCTTCACAGAAAGGGTCCTGAGGCACTGGGACAGGCTGCCCAGGGAGATGTCCCCATCCCTGCAGGTGTTTGGAAGCCATGGGCATGTGGTGCTGAGGGAGGTGGTTTGGTGGCAGCAGCTTAGCAGCAGTGGTGGGGTTGTGAGCTCTGGGGGAGCAGCTGTTGGACTCGGTGATTTCAAAGGCCTCTTCCCTCCTCAGCAGTTCCCAGATTCTGTGAAAAAGCATGGAGGCCTCCTTTCTGCCACACTTCTTGTGTGCCTTTGCCAGGAATGTAAAAATGTTAACAACTTACATTTATTTTATTGATTTTTTTTTTAACTTCCCTAAAGAGATTTTTACTCTCTAGACCTGGTGAGAGCCTCATTACTCCTCATGGATCTCAGCTCCAGATGCAGTCCCCAGTTCAGGAAGCATGCATGCCAGTGCAGAGTATGGTTTGTGGGTGTTTTTTTAAAGAGAAATAACCTTATTAAGTCGTTTCCTGAGGAGGGATGGAGTTAGGAATGTTTTTAATTGCTTTTCTGAACCAGTGCCACAGAGCTTGGCTGCTGAGCTGCATTCCATAGTAAACCCTCAGATTTATTAGCATCTCATTGCTTCACCCCCACCCTGCCCCATCAGCTCCTCCTGTTAGGTTTTCATGACACAGGACTTGGGAGGGGAGGGGGAAGGAAACTTTTTTTTGATCTGGTGACTTTTGGTGAGGGAGAATCCTTGGCTCTCTGCAGCTCTGATTTTACTTCTGGCTCAAGAGCACCTCAGGTGGAAAACTGTAGCAGAGGACTGTTTTGCAGGTAGTCAGGTACATGCTGCTGCTTCACCTGCTTGCTTGGTTCTGTGTTGTGATGGTTGTTTCTGGATTACAGAAGTCTAAAGCCTGGTTTCTAACCTAGGAATCAAGCCCTGTTCAGTGAGATCAGGACTGGTGTCACGGCAGGGAAATGGAGCAGAGTTGGAAAAGCAGCCAGACGTGCTTGGTCCTGGCAAAGTGGGCAATGAATTGAGCACTGGGGTCACCAAACCTGTTCCCTGCTGCTGTTTGGAAGCTTGCAGTGAGGTGATCATCTCAGCAGTAGCAAGCATTTTACACAGTGCAACATGAAAAGCAAAGCAGCCTCCTTGCTCTCTACAGCTCCTTGAAAGGAGGTTGCAGTGAGCTGGGGATTGGTCTCTGCTCTCTAGGATTAGGTGGTAGAAGGAGAGGAAATGACCTGAAAATGTGCCAGGGGAGGGTTAAGTTGCAGACTAGGAAAAATTTCTTTGCTGTGAGAGTGGTCAGGGATTGGAACAGGCTGCCTAGGGAAGTGCTGGAGTCACCCTGCCTGAAGGTGTTCAAGAAACCTGTGGCCATCTTGGGTTGATGATTTGGCTCAGTGATCTTGGAGGTCTTTTCCAACCCAAACTATTCTGTGATTCTATAGAAAACAAAAAAAGCTAAACCAAACCTTTCCCCTAAACAGTTTACCAGGCATTGAAAGAGGAGAAAAGCACCAAGTCAGACAACTTCTGTTCACTGAGCATTGCCAGCAAAAGTTTGGCTGCTGATGGGCATTGAAGTAGATTGGAGATTAGGAAGAAAGTTTTCATGCTGAGAATGATGTGACACTGACCCAGCTTGCCCAGAGAGATGGTAGATGTCCCACTCCTGGAAATGCTCCAGTCAGCTTGCTTGGAGCTCTGAAAAACCTGCTCTAGTTGCAGATCCCAGGGAGGTTGTGGCTGCGCCCTCCCTGGAGGTGTTCAAGGCCAGGTTGGAAGAGGCCTTGAGTGACCTGTGCTAGTGGGAGGTGTCCCTGCCTATGGCAGGGGGTTGGAACTGGCTGAGCTTTGAGGTCCCTTCCAACCTAAACCATTCTGTGATTCTGGGTTCCTGCTGGCTGTAACAGGGTTGAACTAGAAGANAACTGGACACAGCACTTTGAAAGGTCTCTTCCAACCCAAGGCAGTCTGTGCTTCTGTGCTGTTGTTTCACTGCATCAGAGAGAATAATAAGAATATATTCATCCTTCTTCAGTTTCTCAAGTGGCACAGTGAAGAAAATGCTTCCATCTCAGAGCCAGGCAGCAAAACCCAGAGCATAAAGAGCATGTCATGTCTGGCTGCTCATGTAGCAGGCAGGTATCTGGCTGGGCTGCCAGCTTCCCCATAGAGCCCAGGTCTCTCCTGCTGTGGTACAAAGTGCTTACCATGTTTGGGTGTGGGCCAGCTAGCTGATGTTTGACAGCACAGATTGTGCCTGAGTGCTGCATTTGTCCAGAGGGAGAAGTTCTAGAACCTTTTCATAGCAACACAAAATTGTTTGTGCTGTAGAAGAGCTCTATGGCCATCGAGCCCAGCTCTCCTTCTCCTGAAGTCCTTTCCTTCAAGTCCTTTCCCTAATGGAGTTAAGTGTCTTGCTCTGTAGTCCTCTCTAGAGTTTTGTACTGCTTGTACCACTTGGAGCAAACTAACTAGAAGCAGGTAAGAGTAGAGAAGCAATACACATAGAATCATAGAATGGAAAGGTTGGAAGGGTCCAGAGGAGGCCACCAAGATGCTGAGAGGGCTGCAGCAGCTCTGCTGTGAGGACAGGCTGAGAGAGTTGGGGCTCTGCAGCCTGCAGAAGAGAAGGCTTCCAGGAGAGCTTGGAGTGGCCTTCCAGGATCTGAAGGGGGCTCCAGGAAGGCTGGGGAGGGACTATTGACAAGGGCTTGGAATGCCAGGACAAGGGGAATGGGTTTGAAGTGGCAGAGGAGAGATTGAAAGTGGATGTTAGGAGGAAGTTGTTTGCAGTGCAGTGGGCTTGTGATGGACCTCTGGTGGAAATCTGATTTAAGATAGGATGAAGCCTACTGGGAAGGTTGTTTGGAAGAGTCAGCAGCAAACTGTTCTGCATCTGTTCATTGGTTCAGCTGCCCTAAACCTTGGTGCCTTAAAACCTCAGCAGACCTCAGTGAGTATCACTTTGCAGGCTGATTGCAAGGGCCTTTAGGAAAGGGGCAGAAGCGAGTAGGTGACAAGAGGGAAGCGTTGATAAAAGGATATTGCATATCAGAGCTGTGCTAGAAACCACCATCTCCAATATTTATTTCCTCAGGATAAAGATTATCTCAGGGAAAATCACTTTCCAGTTGGACAATTTCGTTTTAGCCTTACTCCATCTACTTTCTTAGGCAACTTGGGAAATCATTGTAATGTTTTACCTCTCCCCATGCCAAAATGTGAGCTTTCAGATGACTAATTTGCTCTGCATGCTTTTGAAGATGGATGACACTTAATGCTTATTTAGAGCAGAATTTCTACATCACCCTGTGGCCAAATCTCCTTTAATGCAGGTACTGGAATGGTGCAAAGGAGTTATCTAAGAGAGGTGCTCAGTAATCCCTTTTCTGTGTTTTCCCATCAGTGAGACCTTATTACACCAAATGAACACCTGTGAGCCCATCTTAAAAGAAACAGAAAAGGGAACTTTTGTAGTACTTGTTTTCTCCAAAATCAATATTCAGAAAGGCTATGACACTGCTTGTGACATGACAGATTTGCACCTAAGGAGAAGCAAATGTAGGGCAAAGTGGTGTCAGGAAAGACTTGCACTGAAAGCAGAAAGAGCAGCTACAAACCCTGCACCTGGAAAATCCTTCAGCAGAAAGAGCAACTACAAACCCTGCACCTGGAAAATCCTTTAGCAGAAAGAGCAGCTACAAACCCTGCACCTGGAAAATCCTTCAGCAGAAAGAGCAGCTACAAACCCTGCACCTGGAAAATCCTTCAGCAGAAAGAACAGCTACAAACCCTGCACCTTTTTTTTTGACTGTTTTCCAGGCTCATGACCTGAGAAGTGATCAATTAAAGTCCCCTAGAGAATATTAAAGGAGATAAAGTTTTGCAGGTGTGGTTTGAAGGACCATAGGAAAGTGCTTTTTATGGTGCTTCTGATATGGGAGTTTTCTTTAGGGGAGGAAAATGGTCCCTGGGGTGCCTGTAGTTTGCATAGCAGCCTAACTTGCAGCACGTAGGGAAGCAGGAGGCTGCAATCAAATTAGCAAGGAAGGCATGTGTGGAGTTGTGATCCTTAGGATTGCTCTAGTGCAAAAGGCTGCTTAAGGCTCCACTGAAGTCACAGGATTGAAGGCTCAGACAGATATGGTGTGGGACAGACACTTTCAAGTTCCATACATATGTTGGTTAGAATCATAGAATGAAAAGGTTGGAAGGGACCTCAAAGTTCATCTAGTTCCAACTCCCTGCCATAGGCAGGGACACCTCCCACTAGTGCAGGTCACTCAAGGCCTCATCCAACCTGACCTTGAACACCTCCAGGGAGGTTGTGGAGCACAGAAGACCTCCAGGGAGGTTGTGAAGCACAGAATCACCCAACGTGATCAAAGATCACATTGGGTGATTCTGTGCTCCACAACCTCCCTAGGCAACCTGTGCCAGTGTCTCACCACCCTCACTGCAAACAACTTCCTCCTAACATCCACTTTCAATCTCCCCTCTGCCACTTCAAACCCACTGCCCCTTGTTAGAGACCTCCCAATCATTGCTAAGCCCCAAAGTGCAGCTTAATTCACAAAATTACACCAGTCTGACACTGGGGCTGCTTGCAATGTGCTGCCCCTCTTGCTGCTGAGCTCTATCCTGGCTCTGAAGTTCATCAAGATTAGGTTTGTCTTTTTAATGATAATTAGGCCTTATATAAAAGCTCATTCATATGCATAAGTGTTTCACAAGCAAATCATTAGTGTTACTGCTTAACAAAGAAGGGAGGGGGGGCAAAATTAGATTATAAGGCTTGCTTTTAGGTGCTTACATAAAGGATCCTGCCAGACAATCTACCCATGTGCAGTGCTAGGCTCATGTGGAGCTTTTCTACTTCTGCTCCTTCTTACAATTCTGAGCTTGCAAAATTCTGAGCTTGCAAAATTGTGAGCAAGCAAGTCCTGAGCTTGCTGGAGGATAAAGGAAGGTTGGCACTAACACAGCAGAGGGAAAAATCCAACCACCATGGAATCTCTGTTGTTCAAAGGTCTCTGGAAAGTCATCAGGCATCCTGGGTTTAGAGTAAGTGATGATTTGTTGCTGTGGCTGCTGTGCCCATAACCTTTGTGTGGGGCTAGTGAAGAGCTGTACAGAAAGCATCCTTAGGAAAGCAGCACTGCAGCTGGGTAGGGACACAAGTCCCTTTTCACCATCCACTCAGCTGTCTACACCTACCTGAAGGGACATTGTGGAGAGGCTGCTGCTGGGCTCTGCAAACCAGCAGAGGAGTTGGAAACAGAGGAGACTGAGGGCAGAGGTCATTGCTGTCTGTAGCTACCTGAAGGGACATCGTGGAGAGGCTGCTGCTGGGCTCTGCTCACAGGGAATTGGAGACAGAACAAGGGGAATGGCCTCAAGCTGAGGCTGGGGAGGTTTAGATTGGACATTAGGGAAAAGTTTTTCATGGAGAGAGTGTTCAGGGACTGGAATGAGCTGCCCAGGGAGGTGATGGAGTCCCCCAGCCTGGCTGTGTGTGAGGCTGCTTTGGATGTGGTGCTTGGGGCTGTGGTTTAAGGTGAATCTTGCAGAGCAGGGCTCTAGGTTGGGCTTGGTGCTCCTGGGGGGCTGTGCCAACCTGGGTGTGGCTGTGGTTCTGAAGGAAATCTGAAGTGCAAATTCTGGTAAATAGTGCACTAAGGAGGCATGGCAAATTGGTGGCAAGAGAGGACTTCCAACCTCTCACATCCCAGTCATGACTGTGGTGTTTGTTCCAGTAGCACAGAGCCCCTGTAGCTCTTCCCTGCCCAGCACAGACATTAAACTGACCTCTAGTGTCTTCCACAGCAGGCTGGGAGGGAAAAGAAATAAATAAATGCATGCTTCTAGCTCCTTTTATTTATTTATTTTTTTTTGCTCCCATCAACATTCCAAGAAAGAGCCTGATAGTCCCAACTTGACTGTCCCAACCTGCATGTTTCTGTGATGCTGTGACAAGAGACCAGGGAGGGCTCATCCCACAGATGGAAGGAGTTTCACTGTTCCTTTGATCTGAACTCTGAAACCTTCCATAAAAGAATTTCTTTTCTTTTTCATTCACTGTGTTTTGGGGTTTTTTGTTTTGTTTTTGGTTGGGTTTTTTTGGTGGTTGTTGTTTGTTGTTTTTTGGGCATTTTTTGCTTGGGGTTTTTTTTTTTGTTTGTTTGTTTGGTTTTTTGGAGTTTTTTGGCTATATCTATTAGGACCTAGAGAATGTAGGAAGAGTAATTCAATAGTAAGTTATGTTGGAATGGAAATACTACAGAAATCTGCTTCTGTAAAAGCAGTTCCCCTTCCCTTTAAGGTCCCTTAGTGGATCTTTAATGATCATCTAGTTCCAACCCTGCTGCCATGGTTTTGAGGGAGAAGTAGGCAAATAGAATCATAGAATGGTTTAGGTTGGAAGGGAGCTCAAAGATCACCCAGTCCCAACCTCTCTGCCATGGGCAGGGACACCTCCCACTAGGACAAGGTTGGTCAAGGCCTCGTTAGGTCATCTACCAGACTCACCTCTCTGAACATGCTGTTGTGTTTTTACCACTGTTATAGAATCATAGAACGGGAAGGTTGGAAGGGACCCCAAAGATCATCTAGTTCCAACCCCCTGCCATGGGCAGGGACACCTCCCACTAGTACAGGTCACTCAAAGGCCTTGTCTAACCTGGTGCTGAACAGCTCCAGGGAGATTGTGGAGCACAGAATCACCCAATGTGATCTTTGATTCTGTGATGCCCAGGGAGGTGGTGGAGTGCCCATCCCTGGAGGTGTTGAAGCAAAGCCTGGCTGGGGCACTTAGTGCCATGGTCTGGTTGGTTGGCTGGGGCTGGGTGCTAGGTTGGGCTGGCTGAGCTTGGAGCTCTCTTCCAACTTGCTTGATTCTATGACTCTCTGATTCTACTTTGCACCTGTAGCCAGTAGAGCTCTTTCATTTTTAAAATTTTTTTTCTGCTGTGCAGCTAAGAGGAAACATCACTGCTTTCCTTGGCATTTTTTTGCTTTTCCTTCTTTCTTTCTTTTTTTTTTTTTTTTGCTGCCTGGGGTAAAGCCTCTTTGATTTACCAACCCTTGCCCATGTGCTTTCACGTTCCACGTTTCTCTAGAAGCACTCCCCGTGGTGTGAATAACTGTTATTTGTGTCAGCAGCTAATCTCACTCTAAAGCCTGTATTGTTATTAATATGTTTCTCCAGTACTGTTTATTCAAGCCTGAACGTAGGCATTTCCAAGTTCTTTATTTATGTCTAGCTGGTGTCCATCAATTCTAACCCTCAGCTGGGATTAGGAGGATGAAGGATTACCCATGTAAAACATCTGTCACTCGTGACTGCTGCAAGAGTTGCCTGCCTGAGGACAGAGAGGGCCACAGCTTGGATTAGCAGCTGAACCATAGATTGGTGGTTCTTCCCACACTGATTACACAGCCAGGGCTGCTGTGTGCATTTTCACCTCCTTCTTTTGCATGCTGGGACTCAGCACCAGTGCCTGCTGGCAGGCAGCGATGTCTCCTCGTGCCGTGCCTGGAGAAGAGAAGGCTTCCAGGAGACCTTGGAGTAGCCTTCCAGGATCTGAAGGGGGCTCCAGGAAGGCTGGGGAGGGACTATTGACAAGGTCTGGTAATGCCAGGACAAGGGGCAATGGGTTTGCTGGCACAGGTTGCCCAGGGAGGTTGTGGCTTCTTCTCTTGGATTTTGCCTTCTCTGGCTGTCACTGAAGTCAGAGCAACCTGCATGTGTCACAGTGTAGCTGGTTAGACATCACTTAGCAGGTGTCATCCTTTGGCTTTACCTCTAAAGTCACTCATGTCTAATGCTCCAGCTCCAAGTGCATCAAAGTGGACTCCTGAATCACAGAATTGTCTCAGCTGCAAAAGATCTGCAAGACTGAGTCCACCAACCTAACACCACCATGGCCATTAAACTGTGTGCCAAAGTGCCATGCCCACAGGTTTATTGAACACCTCCAGGCATGGTGACTCCAGCACCTCCCTGGGCAGCCTGTGCCCATCCCTGACCACTCTTGCAGCAAAGAATTTGTTCCAACCTACCCCTGCCTTGGCACAATTTCAGGCCATTTCTTCTATCACCTGATCCTAGGGAGAAGAGCCCAACCCCACCTCACTCCAGCTTCCTTTCAGGGAATTGTAGACAGCAATGAGGTCTCCCCTCTCAGCCTCCTCTTCTCCAACCTACCCAACCCCAGCTCCCTCAGCTGCTCCTCCCCAGCCCTGTTCTCTGCATCCTTCAGCAGCTTTGTTGCCCTAGTTAAAGAGTTTTCCATGAGCCAAGGAATCTGTTTTGAATGTTTGTTTTGTGAGTATGATGAAGCCTACTTGAGGCAGTAAATTCTATGTGCTCTCTCAATAGGAATTATATCAATTTGACAGAAAATTAATTCTTTGATGGATTTTTGGTTTTGTTTGTTTTGTTTTCCCCCTTTGGGAGCCTTCAGTCTCTTTCCTGTGCCAAGTCATTCTCATGCTGACACAGGTTCCTATGTTACAGGGGAAAGAAAAAACAACTCTAAGTTAAGTTCCTTGCCTTTTACTTGCCTCCAGGACCAGCTCTAAGTCAGGTTGATGCCTTTTCCTTGCCTCCTGGACCAGTTCTAAGTTAGGTTGATGCCTTTTACTTGCCTCCTGAACCAGCTCTAAGTTTGGTGCCTTGCCTTTTACTTGCCTCCTGGACCAGCTCTAAGTTTGGTTCCTTGCCTTTTACTTGCCTCCTGGTTGTCACTGCAGAGCTGTTCTTAGAGACTTCTGGATTGGTGCATAATTAAGGAGCTGTATGGGACAATAGCTTCTTATTTTAAAATAAGCCATGAAGATTTAATGAGGACATGGCTTCAGGGCCTTCCTCAGTGAGAAGGAGGGGGAAAAAAATAAATAGAAAGAGGAAGGCACATGGATTGCTAGTTCCTAGAGAGCCACAATGAAGTGTTTGCAGGCTGCTGTGGAAATGAGATGCTAGCATCTTTTGAAGAGGCAGCTAACAACAGGAGGAGAAAAAGGACTTAAACGCCTAGAAAAGTGAGAGTGCTTTGCAGGGAAAGTGGTGCAGGCAAAGCAAAGCTGATATTAGCCAAGAGCCTGTTGCTGAAGGGGGAAGCTTGGGGTGTTAGATCTGCTGCCTTCTCTGAGTCACATCTGGTTGGTCTGGTTTGTATCAGTGTGACCTTATTGTAGAAACAGACCTGGGCTTTCTTGCTCTCTGTGCCTGCCTAACTATTTCTCATTTGCCCATTACAGTGCCATCTCTCTCTTAATTTTTTTACTCTGGCAATGTTTTGCAGGCTGGAGAAGAGAAGGCTCCAGGGGGGACCTTAGAGCTGCCTGCCAGTAGAATTATAGAATCAGGTCCTGAACACCTCCAGGGAGGTTGTGGAGCACAGAATCACCCAATGTGGTTTAAGGTGAACCTTGTAGAGTAGGGCTGTAGGTTGGGCTTGGTGCTCCTGAGGGGCTTTGCCAGCCTGGGTGTTGCTGTGATTCTGAAGGAAATCTGAAGTGTAAAATCTGTTAAATACTGTACTAAGGAGGCAATGGAAAATTGGTGGCAAGAGAGGACTTCCAACTTCTCATGTCCAAGTCATGATATTGACTTGGTGCTCCTGAGGGGCTGTGCCAGCCTGGGTGTTGCTGTGGTTCTGTGATGATTCTATCATTCTGCCTCTTGCACTGTGGCAATATGGTAGGAGCCTTGCAGGGAAAATACTTTGAAATCAGGTGATTGTAAATGATATCTTTAGGTGTTGAGTGTCTGACAGACACACTGGAGAAGCCTTCAAGTGACTTGTTCACCCTAACGGCGTCTGCTGGCGTGGTGTTTAGTAATGAGCTCTGTGTTTGTTATATTTCTGTCTGTGCCATTTCATTCTGTGATCAATCCTAATGAAATTAACTGTGCCACCAAGCCCTGAGCAATGCCTTTCAGCTAATGCCAGTGTTTCTGAATACCTTTGGAACCAGCAAGGGCCAACTTGCTTGGTTTTCTCTTTGAGCCTTCTCTGCAGCAGTCATAACAAGAGCTGTGCAAAGCCATTAGAGTGAGTGACAAGGCTGCAAAGTGCTTATTGCATGAGAGGGGACACAATTGCTCTTTAGCATAATGCTGCTTGCCTTCATGTTTGGAGAACCTCAGATCTGGGGCATAGAGTGGAGCAGCAATTTAAGCCTAATTGTGGGAATTTAGTGTTGTGCTGAAATGTCAATTCTCATTGCATGGCGAAAAGGAAACTTCACACAGCACCGAGGGAATCCTCAGCAGCATCAGAGGAGAAACTGCTGCAACCTGCACAGCCTTGCTAAGGTGTGCACAGAAACTTGCTAAGGTGTGCACAGAAACTTGCTAAGGTGTGCACACAGCCTTGCTAAGGTGTGCACACAGCCTTGCTGAGGTGTAGCTCAGTACTGAAGGCATCACTCAAGGTGTGGCTCAGAATTGAAGGCAGTACTCAAGGTGTGGCTCAGTACTGAAGGCAGCACTCAAGGTGCGGCTCAGAACTGAAGGCAGTACTCAAGGTGTGGCTGAGAACTATAGGCAATACTCCAGGTGTGGCTCAGTACTGAAGGCAGCACTCAAGGTGCGGCTCAGAACTGAAGGCAGTACTCAAGGTGTGGCTGAGAACTATAGGCAATACTCCAGGTGTGGCTCAGTACCGAAGGCAGCACTCAAGATGTGGCTCAGTACCGAAGGCAGTACTCAAGGTGTGGCTCAGTACTGAAGGCAGTACTCAAGGTGTGGCTCAGTATTGAAGGCAGTACTCAAGGTGTGGCTCAAAATTGAAGGCAGTACTCAATGTGTGGCTCAAAATTGAAGGCAGTACTCAATGTGTGGCTCAGAATTGAAGGCAGCACTCAAGGTGTGGCTCAGAATTGAAGGCAGCACTCAAGGTGTGGCTCGGAACTGAAAGCAGTACTTGAGTGACCTGTACTAGTGGGAGGTGTCCCTGCCTATGGCAGGGAGTTGGAACTGGATGATCTTCGAGGTCCTTCCCAACCTTACCATTCTATGAGTCTATGATTCTGGCTCCATTCTGGCTCCAAGACCTAACCAAGGCAACCAAATCTCCTCTGTTCTTCCCTCCTGCACAGTACCAGACTCTTCCTTTGGGAACCACCTACCACCTTCTGGTAGCAGGAGCTTACTTTGTCTCTGCTTTCTTGTACAATCTTTTTTTCCCCCCTCTCTCTTTTAACTTCTACATCTCCAGGTGCTGCTTGCTGAGTGTGCAGCAGGCTTTGCTCAGTCAAACCCTTCCATCTCACAACTGCATGGCTGGCACAGGCAGGCTTTCATCTACCAGCAGAGGAAGATCCCTGCTGGCACAGTCCAGTTCTCCTTTCTGCCTCTGTCCTGATTCAGAATTTGGAAGAGAAAAAGCAGCACCATGGCTAGAATGGGTCCTGCACTGTGTGGCAGCTGAGAACTGGGCTGCTTCCTTTCTTTCCTGTGCTCTGCTTGTGCTGTTTTATATGAGAACTGGCTCTGACATGAGAGGTGCAGGGCAGAGGATGGTTAAAATGTGATTTAAGAGCTGTATGAAATGTGGAAGAGCCAGAAGGGCAGGATGGCATTGTGAGAGGATCTCCTGCAGTCAGAAACAGAGGGGCTGTAAAATACCTGTGTGTGCACGAGCTGACATCAACTGGAGAGAATCTGTCATTCAAAAAACAACCCAAAACACCAAAGGTTTTTCTTTTCTGGGGGAGAAAACATGACCTGTCTGTAGTATGTTGATCAGAAGGGAGGATGACAATAATGCTTTTTGGCAGGCAGGAGGGAAGAGATTAAGTTTTGAAGCTGGGAGTGGAAATGGCTGAAAGTTATGGGGAGGTAGGAGAGTGAGCATCTATTGTTGGAGGGAACAGGGCTGAGGAGACAGAGGGGATGCAGAAAACAGACCAGAAATTCTTAGCTGTCATTGCCACAGTCTTTTCACTATGAAATTGGAAGCTTTTTTCAGAGGGAGGGGAGAAATGGAAGAGGAAAATGCTGAGGATCATCCCACCTCTTGTTATGATTCTAGTTACCCAGCAAGGGACAACTCAGCCTCTTCCCTTACACTATCAAGTGGCTAAGCCTGACCCATCTGATGTGCTTTGGTAATTACAGCCTTACAGGTTGGAACACAGCATGTTTAGGTGCAGAAGGATGTAGATATTTTTAAAAGCTAAATGTTTTATTAGCTTTCTCTTGATTCTGAGCCCAAAGGCAACGTGTGGCAAATCATAGAATGGGAAGGTTGNCTCACCACCCTCACTGTTAAGAATTCCTTCCTCATCTCCAGTCTCAATCTCCCCTCCTCAAGCTCCAATCCATCCCCTCTCATCCTACCACTAGTAGCCCTTGCAACAAGTCCCCTTTTGCTTGTAAATCTGGCATGGGTTAGCAAACAAGGCAGTAGGACAGAGCCATCCAGCAGGCCTGGTGTTTAGCTGCTGTGTTGCAGCTGAAGGGAATGCCTTATTCATAAACCCTCACTCCTTGACTTGAGCACTGCTTCTCTTTGCTCTTTCCCCAGAGCCATGAAAATAATGACTTTGTCTTACAGGCCTCTTTTCAGCAGGCAGTTCACAGTGATCTAAATTGCTGTAGCTCAGCCCTCCTTTCCCTTTAACTTTATGACTCTCCTAACTCTGCATGGTGGTTGTGTTGTTTCCAGAGGCCACTTGCAGCCCCTCCGAGGTCAGCTCTGTGTTTTCCTTGCCCGCAGTGCTGTGTCCTACAGCTTCATTGCTGTGATAACAATCTGCAAAACTTTTAGGAGTGTAAACACTGAAGGAAGCAGGAATGGCTCCAAGGATGTGTGGGAAGAAGCTGACCCAAGAAGCATGCATATGGAATGCTGTGAGGAGTTCTCTTCACAGCTGGATCTACGGGAAGGGAGCACACTTCAGCCCAGCATAAATAAATGATGAAATCTGTTCTGCAGTGGCAGCTCTTGATGGTGCTGCAGCTCTCCAGCCACACTATCAGGGCACATATGCTCATTCTTATCATGTTTGGATGTTAGGAGGAAGTTGTTTGCAGTGAGGGTGGTGAGGCACTGGCACAGGTTGCCCAGGGAGGTCGTGGAGCACAGAATCACCTAACATGATCAAAGATCACATTGAGTGATTCTGTGCTCCATGACCTCCCTGGAGGACTGCTGTGCTCCACAACCTCCCTGGAGATCTTCTGTGCTCCACAACCTCCCTGGAGGTGTTCAGCACCAGGTTGGAGGAGTCCTTGAGTGACCTGTACTAGTGGGAAGTGTCCCTGCCCATGGCAGGGGATTGGAACTAGATGATCCTTGTGGTCCCTTCCAACCTTCCCATTCTATGATCCTCTCTCTGAGGGTCTCAGGTAGCAGATTTTACTCCCTGCCTTGCAAACCCCTCTGTTATTTCCACTTCCCAGGAGCATTTCTTCCAACCCCCAGAAGATTGTAATGAATTCCTCATACTTCTCTGCTCCTCGCAAGCCCTGTTTGCTAATGCAATGTGAAAATGCTAATGGCACTAATAAATTTGGTACATTTTCTATCTTCTGAAACAAAGCCTTGCTGGGGCTGGTGATAAGAATGTAGCTCTGCATCTTTATGGGTTTGTCTTGCCTGCTGAGCTTCGAGAGCCTGGGCAGATCTGGAGCATGACGAGGCGTGCAGGGGACAGCCACCAGCGTAACTCTAGGACTAAAGTCTTTGAGGGCACAGGGCTCTGTGGTTCAGTGAAAGATATTTTCACCCTGCCTGCCCTCCAAGTGAAACTTCCGGAACCACACTTCTCCTGAGAGTCAGCTCTTGCAACCCAGAAGGCAAATTGTATTCTGGGCTGCATCGGGAGCAGGGCAAGAGAGGGGATGCTGCAAGGCAAGAGAGGGGATGCACTACTGACAAGGTCTGGCAATGCCAGGACAAGGGGCAATGGGTTTGAAGTGTCAGAGGGGAGATTGAAAGTGGATGTTAGGAGGAAGTTGTTTGCAGTGAGGGTGGTGAGACACTGGCACAGGTTGCCCAGGGAGGTTGTGGAGCACAGAATCACCCAACATGATCAAACGTGATCACGCTGGGTGATTCTATGCTCCACAACCTCCCTGGAGGTGT
>WBNM01036824.1:1928-17185 GCA_013399055.1 Ramphastos sulfuratus | reverse complement strand
TGCTGCACAACCTCCCTGGAGGTCTTCTGTGCTCCACAACCTCCTTGGAGGTGTTCAAGGCCAGGTTGGATGAGGAGGCTTAGGCTGCAGGTGATGAAAAATATGTTTGGTGAGAGAGAGGTCAAGGTTGGAACAAGCTGCCCAGGGAGAATGGTGGAGTCACCATCCTTGGAGGTGTTTAAGAAGCTGTAGAGGTGGCTCTTCAGGACATACTTTAGTGGTCACAGCAGCTGAGTTATGGTTGAACTTGATCATCTTAAAGGTCCTCTCCAGCCTCAGTGCTTCCCTGATTCTATTCCTGCCATTGGTTGAACTTGATGATCTTAAAGGTTCTTTCCAGCCTCAGTGCTTCCCTGATTCTATTTCTGCCATTTCCAGAGTTTGCAGTGATTCAGGCTTCACTTTGCCCCCCAGGCTACTCCAGTGGAAGGGATTGCACACAGTAAATGTCAGGATGTGATGTGGTGATAGGACTGGGGGAACCAAGCTGGAAATGGGGAGGTTCAGACTGGATGTTAGGAAGAAGCTCTTCATGATGAGGGTGGTGAGAGCCTGGAAGGGGTTGCCCAGGGAGGTGGTGGAAGCCTCATCCCTGGAGGTATTTAAGGCCAGGCTGGATGAGGCTGTGGCCAGCCTGACCTAGTGTGAGGCGTCCCTGGGCATGGCAGGGGGTTGGAACTGAATGATCCTTGTGATGTCTTCCATTCCTGAGTGATTCTATCATTCTAAATCAGGCTGTAAATCATTTATCTGAGGCTTGGTTAGTCTATAGGCAAAGATTTATATTGCTGCCCCCTTCACAAAAAGATAAAGATGAGTGGTGAGTGGTTTGCAGGATGGAGTTTTCTTGCAGTGAAGGTTGCAGGGAGGTTTCTCCTGTTGTGATGTGCTGCAGTGCTTCACCTCAGAGGCAGCAGCAGCCTGTGGGGAGCAGGACAGAGGAAGTGGCAATTGGTTATTCTGTTAGAAGTGTGAAAAGTTGTGGTGCTTTTTGAATGAACCATGTGAGGAGGACTGAAACACACCAGCTGTGCTCATGCAAGGCTGCTAGATGTGAAGACATTGCTCCAAAGACAGAGTATTAAAGCTCAGGAGGCAGGGACAGCTGTTAATGTTCATGTGAAGCAGCAAACTCTCCTAGGACTCATGGTAAGTGTAAGATGCAGAGGAGCTGTGCACTCAGAGTGAGGACAGAGCCAGAACCAGGTACATTAATGAACTGTGTTAGCTTAGCATGCATTAAAACATGGTAGCTCTCTTGCTGTTTCTTCAGCCTGCAGAAGAGAAGGCTTCCAGGAGACCTTGGAGTAGCCTTCCAGGATCTGAAGGGGGCTCCAGGAAGGCTGGGGAGGGACTATTGACAAGGGCTTGGAATGCCAGGACAAGGGGAATGGGTTTGAAGTGTCAGAGGGGAGATTGAAAGTGGATGTTAGGAGGAAGTTGTTTGCAGTGAGGGTGGTGAGACACTGGCACAGGTTGAGGGTGGTGAGACACTGGCACAGATTTCCCAGGGAGGTTGTGGAGCACAGAATCAAAGATCACGTTGGGTGATTCTGTGCTCCACAACCTCCCTGGAGCTGTTCAGCACCAGGATGGATGACACCTTGAGTGACCTGTGCTAGTGGGAGGTGTCCCTGCCTATGTCAGGAGGTTGGAACTGGATGATCTTTGAGGTCCCTTCCAGCCTTCCCATTCTATGATTCTTATGTTGCTGAGAAACTCTTGAAAACTTTTTTTATTTTGAGAGGAATCAGTTAGTTTTCTGTTTTCAGGGCCAGATGGGGAGGGTAATAAAATGTTTTGGAGGTGGAGGGATTGAGCTGGTGAAGTGTTGGGTAGGAGTTGAAATTAATTTCAGATCCTGAGATGTTTGCATGTTAAGAGTTTGTGGTAATTCAAAAAGTCTGCCTGCTGGACTGGATTTACTTGGAGAGAATCTGTGCTGAGAGAGTGAAAAAAAGGTTAGGTGCCTGTTGGACTGGATTTACTTAGAGAATCTGTGCTGAGGGAGTGAAAAAAGGTTAGGTGCCTGTTGGACTGGATTTACTTGGAGAATCTGTGCTGAGAGAGTGAAAAAAAGGTTAGGTGCCTGTTGGACTGGATTTACTTGGAGAGAATCTGTGCTGAGAGAGTGAAAAAAGGTTAGGTGCCTGTTGGACTGGATTTACTTGGAGAATCTGTGTTGAGGGAGTGAAAAAAAAGGGTAGATGCCTCTCAGAGAGAGAGACAGACTAGAGAACTGCAGAATTTATGGATCCACCCCATGGCTGAGATGAGAGCCAGCAAGAGTAGCCTGTGGGAGGGGGGAATGTGCCATAATTTGCATGCAGCTAGGTAATTACAAGTTCCTCCATTAAATCTTCCACTCTCCTTATGGATCTGTGGTTTGCTTGGGACAAATCCAATTACCTTCCAGCTCTCTCCAGTGGAAATCATCCTGAAGCTCACCTGTTGCAAAAGAAGGCTGCCAATACGTTTGGCAGCATGAGCCTGCTGTGAGCACACTGCAGCAGCTGGAGGAGTGTGGTGTGGTTCCATCTGCTTCCATGTATAATTCAGGATGTCCATAAAGAGCAGGAGCAGCCTGGCTATCTGAGGATGCTTTGTGACCATCATGGGAGTCCAAATGATTAGTTATCAGGGGAGCAGTTGCAGGCAGTTTCACTCCAGCTAGTGAAATAATTTCATGCTTCCAGCGGGTGTAACGTTCAGCCTGTGGCAGGGAGGGAGGAAGAGATGCAAGTAATGGCAGCTTGCATTTTTTTTTTTATTGGGACCTGTCCTTTAATACAGCTTTGAATGCTAATAGCAAGGTGTTATCAGCTGTGTGCCTGGGCTGTACCCCTGGAAAATGATGCTTATTGCTGTCTGCTGCTTCCTCTCTGACCTGCTTATCCTGCCAGACGGGGAAGCTTTTAAACCAAACAGCTTCTGCTTACTCTTTCACAAGATCTTTGTTAAGACAAGGTAAAAACAAGATTAATTTTGTCTAACAAGGCTTTTGAAGTTCAGTTTTGCCAGTGCTGTTTTTTCTGGGCTCTGTCCTTGTAACCTATGCTCCACTGAGAGGACTAATTCATTTTTCATGTTCCTCTGGTTAAGTGATCCTTGGAGGGCAAAAAAAGCAGTCTGATGTTACACTGCTGTCCAGTGAGGGCTGGGAAGGGCTGGCTGAGCACATCTCAATCACTCATTTCAGCTTAGTTTTGACTCTGTAATCTACAAGCCTTTGCATTAAACTGCTAGATCTTCCTTCCTCTCCATCTCTTCTCCAGCCTCTCCTTGCCAATAAATAATAGATGCAGCAGAATGAATAAAGCCCTAAACTTGTGGCCCTGGGACTGAAGTTTCCATCTAATCAGTGGTCCAATCCAGTGTGAAATCTGCTTGGTGGTTTAGGCTGGGTCCTCCTGGAACAGAATTCTTCCTGGGAAGATATTAAATGCAAAACAAAAAAAAAGAGAAATGCAGCACACGAAGCAATTACAGTGTCTGTTTGAGAAAGGCCAAAGATTAAGTTAACAGAGAAGCAGATTTACCTCCTACTCACACAGAAGAGTGTCTCCAGGTCAGCCTTTAACTGAAGTGCTACAACAGAGTCAGTATTGTGCCTACTCACACTCCCCAACTTCTGTTCCATAGCAAACTTTGGGGCTTTGGAGTGCTGCTTTATTTAATTGTTTATAGGCTGCCTTTATTTTCTATGCAGATGCTCCTGAGTGCAATTATCTGTACTCAGCTACGTGTGCATAAATGCCTATGTGTTTAAATATATGCCTACACATAGCTAAAAAATAAAATACATGCTTCCCCCCCTCACCCCCCACCCCCATTATTGGCTCACAGAGGGCAAAACACCACCTGGGAAAGCAAATGTCTAATGCCACTCTGCCATCACTGTGGGAACTTTCTTTTCATGAAGAAAAAGAAATCTGTGAGAGGAGAGATTCAAACTGGATGTTGGGAAGAAGTCATTTACCTGGACCTGAGCAAAGCCTTCCACACTGTCCTGCACCACCTNGAGGATGCTCAGAGGGCTGGAGCTGCTCTGCTGTGAGGAGAGACTGAAAGAGTTGGGGCTGTGCAGGCTGGAGAAGAGGAGGCTCCCAGGTGACCTTCTTGTGGCCTTCCAGGATCTGAAGGGGGCTACAAAAAAGCTGGGGAGGGACTTTTTAGGCTCTCAGGGAGTGACAGGACTGGGGGGAATGGAGCAAAGCTGGAGGTGGGGAGATTCAGAGTGGAGGTGAGGAGGAAGTTGTTCAGCATGAGAGTGGTCTCACCACCCTCACTGCAAACAACTTCCTCCTAACATCCAGTTTCAATCTCCCCTCTGCCAGTTCAAACCCATTCCCCTTGTCCTGGCATTGCCAGACCTTGTCAATAGTCCCTCCCCAGCCTTCCTGTAGGCCCCTTCAGATATTAGGAATGTTGTGAGTAGACTAATCCCATCCTCTATACTTCCACCATCAAAGGCTTGGGGTAGGTGTTGTAATTTCTGGGATCCATCCAGTTCTGCATGATGCTTGTCAAGGCACCAAAAGATGCCTGCCTGAGGCCAGCTAAGGTTAGTGGTGGGTGAGACACAAAGTTTTGCAGTCTTGCTTTTATTTGTAGCTAACAGACTGCATAAAGGAGTACAAACTATGCCAGACGTACAAATTGCTGCTGACACCTCCAGCTCTTCTGTGTCTTTAAAAAAGACTAATAGCAAAATTTTTAAAAATTAAAAAAAAAAGAAAAGAAAAGAAAAGAGAGATCTTTAACAGCTTAACAGTTGCTGGAGCATGTCCAGAGAAGGCCAACAAAGCTCAGGAAGGGTCTGGAGAACAGGGCTGGGGAGGTGCAACTGAGACAACTGAGGTTGGTTAGGCTGGAGAAGAGGAGGCTGAGGGGAGAGCTCATTGCCCTTGGCAGCTCCCTGAAAGGAGGTTGCAGTGAGGTGGGGTTGGGCTCCTCTGCCTTGTATGGGGTGACAAGATGAGGCACAATCCCAGGCACAACTCCAGGCTGGGTGGGCAATGGCTGAGAGCAGCCCTGAGGAAAAGGCCCTGGGGGTCTGAGGTGATGAAAAGCTCAACCTGAGCCTGCAGTGTGAGTGCAGCCCAGACAGCAACTGTGCGCTGGGCTGCAGCAAGAGCAATGCTCCAAGGTCTCCTGGAAGCCTTCTCTTCTGCAGGCTGTGGAGCCCCAACTCTCTCAGCCTGTCCTCACAGCACAGCTGCTGCAGCCCTCTCAGCATCTTGGTGGCCTCCTCTGGACCCACTCCAACACTTCCATGTCCTTCCTGTGCTGGGGGCTCCAGAACTGCACACAGGACTGCAGCTGGGGTCTGAGGAGAGCAGAGCAAAGGGGCACAATCCCCTCCCTTGCCCTGCTGCCCACACTGCTCTTGTGCTCTTGGGGACCACAAGGATCATCCAGTTCCAACACCCCTGCCATGGGCAGGGACACCTCCCACTAGTACAGGTCACTCAAGGCCTCATCCAACCTGGTCCTGAACACCTCCAAGGAGGTTGTGATCTTTGATCACATTGGGTGATTCTGTGCTCCACAACCTCCCTGGGCAACCTGTGCCAGTGTCTCACCACCCTCACTGCAAAGAACTTAGAATCATAGAATCAGTCAGGGTTGGAAGGGACCACAAGGATCATCCAGTTCCAACCCCCCTGCCATGCCCAGGGACACCTCACACTAGATCAGGCTGCCCACAGCCTCATCCAGCCTGGCCTTAAACACCTCCAGGGATGAGGCTTCCACCACCTCCTTGGGCAACCCCTGCCAGGCTCTCACCACCCTCACAGTGAAGAAATTATACAACTGGTGTGCTCATTTTTCTGTTCACCTTCATATGCCTACCTAATCCCAATCAAAGTGATAATTAAAATGCTAAAATGCAATGGAATAATCTGCAAAGGGTTTCTAACCAGAGACTGAGACCTGCTGTGAGCTTTCCAGCTCAGTTCTGCAGACAGAGAGGATCTAACTAGTTCTGATAAGCCTGGGTAAGGCCCTCAATTCCTGAATGCTTATCAGACCTGAAGTCAAACCTCTGAGCTTGCTGAAGTTCACTTGTCACTAGCTTTAATATTGTTTTATCAGCTGTCATTGTATAACTTCCCTTCCTTCTCTCTCCCTCCTCAAAATCCTACCTGTTGTTTCTAGCTCAAATCCCACTTAAATATCATTGACTTCTATGCAATGGCTTCTTGATCAATATGTTTTTAATTGCAGCCTACAGACCCTGGTGGGGATTGACAGCTGCATTGGTGTTTAAAACCCTCAGAGCTTTCTAGATCTCTAGAGTTTTGGACCACATCACTTCAACCCGTAAATGTTTAGTTATTAAAGAAGTAGTTCAAGGGGAGTTAGTGTAGGTTTACACAGGCACTTCCCTTCTTATAAACACTAATTTCTATCACTGTGCTAAACACAATCCTCTGCTCTTCCCCTTTCTCCAAGATCTCACTCAAAATATTTGGAACACTACTGAGTATTTTATAACTTTGGCCACGATGTGAGCTAAGCCTATTTAAATAATTCTAATTAGTTCCCAAGCATAATCACACAATTCTGGAATGGCTCAGGTTGGAAGGGACCTTAGAGATCATCTACTCCAACCTCTTCCCCATGGCCAGGGACACCTCTCAACTAGGCTTGGCTGCTAAAGGAGGCAGGGAGGAGGCATCCACAGCCTCCCTGGGCAGCCTGTGCCAGAGTCTCAGCACTCTGGTACTGAAGAGTTTCTTCCTCAGCTCCAGTGAGGTGTGCCTGGAGACTGCTGGAGTTCAAGAGAGCATCCCTTTTGTTAGGGACTTTTAGAACAGCTCATTCTGTACTAGAGCTCTCATTTAGGAACAAGTTTTGTACCATGAGGGTGGTGAAAGATTGCTCTCATTTAAGAACAATTTTTGTACCATAAGGGTGGTGGAACACTTCAACAGGTTGCCTGGGGAGGTGGTTGGGGCCACAATCGCTGGAGAGATTCAAGGTGAGGCTCAACAGAGCTCTGGGCAACCTGATCTATAGAATCATAGAATGGGAAGGTTGGAAGGGACCCTAAAGATCATCCAGTTCCAACCCCCTGCCATAGGCAGGGACACCTCTTGCTAGTACAGGTCAC
Organism: Ramphastos sulfuratus; assembly: GCA_013399055.1. Classification (NCBI taxonomy): domain Eukaryota; kingdom Metazoa; phylum Chordata; class Aves; order Piciformes; family Ramphastidae; genus Ramphastos; species Ramphastos sulfuratus. The sequence goes on along the minus strand of WBNM01036824.1, from coordinate 10,065 downwards.
TCAAGGCCTCGTCCAACCTGTCTTTGAACACCTCCAGGGAGGTTGTGGAGCACAGAAGACCTCTAGTGAGGTTGTGGAGCACAGAATCACCCAATGTGATCAAAGATCACATTGGGTGATTCTGTGCTCCACAACCTCCCTGGGCAACCTGTGCCAGTGTCTCACCACCCTCACTGCAAACAACTTCCTCCTAACATCCACTTTCAATCTCCCCTCTGACACTTCAAACCCATTGCCTCTTGTCCTGGCATTGCAAGAATCTAGCTGAGGATGCCCCTGCTGACTGCAGAGGGGTTTGAACTGGGTGACTTTTGGGGATCCTTTCCAACCCAGACTGTTCTATGATCCTCTGATATTTGATTCTAAAATTCTGTGCTATTTAACATCGTTAGCGTGGATGCAGCACCTGGGGACGTGGTTTAATGGCCACGGTGGTCTTAGGCTGATGGTTGGACTCCATAACCTCAGAGGTGTTTTCCAATGGATGCTATTCTATGAGGAGAAGGATAGAAAAAAAAAGAAAGATAATTTTCTCCAGGACAAAAGTCCAAATCCCAATCAGTTTGATGTTAAGCTGCTGCGTTTCCCGGCGTGAGATAATTTGCTTTAATTGCTCTGTCATTTACAGTGCCCTTTCACTGCAGCCCAATATAATTCCTATTTCCTGTCAAATCTCTGGGGTATTTTAAATGTTCTTCTCCAGACTGGGGAGGAAAACTCTCAACCAGGAAATGAGAACCTACATCTTGCTAACCAGCAAGGTGCATGTGTAAGCCGTTGGGATTCTTCATTCAGCTGAAATAGGAACACGAAGTTTATGTAAGCAAGCATAAAAAGCTGACCTTTTAAGATGTGATATCAGCTGCTGAAGGAAATATAAAAGGAATGGGATTATATAACATTGCAAATTCTAGATTGAGTGTGAAGGAATGTGCCTTGTCTAAGCAGTATTAGAAGGATAAGGTCATGCCTATTGACAAGTGCTTCTGTGCCCTCCAATGCTGACAGTGATGTCACACGAGGAGAGCTCCATGACACTGCCTCTCCAAAAGGAGATATCAGTCACTGGGGTCCTCTGTTTATTGGGAGCTTGGTAACCAAGAGCAGCTCTGAGGCATACTGTGAGACACAGATTTATGCTCTGAACAGTGACAAAGGGAAATTTCTGATCTGATCCTCATTTTTTTGAGCGAAAGCGGAGGTGAAGCTCCTCTGTTCACAGACAGCTTGCAGAGCTCTATCCTTACCCTCAAGCTGTACATGTAAAGGTCCTTAGGAGCCTATATAAAGGATGACCAGCCTGATCTCCTTTTATGATGCAGCAAGGCAGAGAGGGGCCTGGGGGTGCTGGTAGAGAGTAGCTGAAGATGAGGCAGCAGTGTGCCCAGGTGGGCAGCAGAGCCAATGGCATCCTGGCCTGCATCAGGAGCAGTGTGGCCAGCAGGAGCAGGGAGGTTCTTCTGCCCCTGTGCTCAGCACTGCTCAGGGCCACACCTTGAGTGCTGTGCCCAGTTCTGGGCCCCTCCATTCCAGAGAGATGTTGAGGTGCTGGAAGGTGTCCAGAGAAGGGCAGCAAGGCTGGGGAGGGGCCTGGAGCACAGCCCTGTGAGGAGAGGCTGAGGGAACTGGGGGTGTGCAGCCTGCAGAAGAGGAGGCTCAGGGCAGACCTCATTGCTCTCTGCAGCTCCCTGAAGGGAGGTTGTAGCCAGCTGGGGTTGGGCTCTGCTGCCAGGCATCCAGGGACAGAAGGAGGGGACACAGCCTCAAGTTGTGCCAGGGGAGGTCTAGGCTGGATGGTAGGAGGAAATTCTTGCCAGAGAGAGTGATTGGCATTGGAATGGGCTGCCCAGGGAGGTGGTGGAGTGCCCATCCCTGGAGGTGTTGAAGCAAAACCTGGCTGGGGCACTTAGTGCCATGGTCTGGTTGGTTGGCTGGGGCTGGGTGCTAGGTTGGGCTGGGTGAGCTTGGATCCAACCTGGTTGGTTCTGCGATTCTATGGTTCTCTGGTGCTATGATGCTATGATGCTATGGTGCTATGGTTCTATGATGCTATCGTTCTATGGTGCTATGAGTCTGTGGTTCTATGGTTCTATGATGCTGACAGTTTCTGAATTCAGGGCTGCTGCATATTCATCTGCCACATAGAAGAATCTTTGTTTCCAGCAATTATAAAGTAATTGTAGTCAGGCAAGCTTAAAAAGCCATCGAGTCCTCACTTATTGTGCCTGTTCAGCTGAAATTATTAATTGAAAACTCCAGTTCTAGAACTCCCATCTCAGAAGACTTGGAGCAGCCTTTCAGCCTCCTTGGTGAGCAATGCTACTTTAAATACAGAATGAAGCTAGGGTATAAGTGTAAAGTTGGTGATTCTTTATTGCAGATATTAATCTTTTCTTTGAGCAGTAAATAACAAACAGAGGGGCAGGGGGCTAAGATGTGCTTCCCAGTGGGATAAGAAGTAATTAAATTCTGAGCTGAAACTGTTGGGTGTGGATTTTTCATAGGGTCACATTTTTTTTTCCCTCTACAAAATCTTATCTGCATTTTAGATAGGAGGGGTTGACCTCTGCTTCATAGAATCACAGACCTCTAAGAGCATCAAGCCCAGCCTTCTGCCTAACACCTTTGTGACCATTAAACTATGTCCTGAAGTTCCATAGCTACTCATTTCTTGAACACTTCCAGGGATAGTGACTCCAGCACCTCCCTGGGCAGCCTGTTCTATGCCTGACCACTCTTTCAGTACAGAAATTCTTCCCAATACCCAGCCTAAACCTGCCCTGGTGCAGCTTGAGACCATCTCCTCTTCTGCTGCTGTTAGTTACCTGGGAGAAGAGGCCAACACTGGCCTCACTCCAACCTCCTTTCAGGTGCCTGTAGGGAGATTTCTGTAACTACAATTTTTTTTTCTCAGCTTTCCTGGCTGTAGAAGTCTGACTCATTGCTGTTCACTTTCCACTATGAATTGTTAAAAGAGCAGGATGGAGACCAGAAAAAGAAGACTTCTTCCCTGTGTATGGGTTTGAAAGCAGTAGAGAAGTAAAAAGCAAATATAGGGCAGTAGGATTTTTGGAGAACTGCAGCCTCAGGTTAAATTCTTATTCATATTTAGGCTGAAAAAAATCCCTGTTTGTCCTCATACTCAAAATTGCTCAGCACTTTTCAAATTCACTGTGAGTGATCTGAGCTCTGCCCAAAGCCTAGGCACTTATTTCACTTCAGATGTGGACAAGAGACCAATTACAGCCTTTGTATTTTAGGCTGGACCTAAGTGTACTTTATGCCATCATAGCATATTCAGTCAATCTGTAGCTTGTGGAAGATATTTTTCTATCCCTTAAGACATTTAGAAAACCAAGAAAACCCCCAGGCTGGTAAAATGGTTTGAATTACCCAGAGGCAGAGCTTGCTGAGGCAGTTGAGATCTGAGAGCCTGAGATAGCCTTTGAAAGGTTCCTGCACTGTCAGTCAGGTGTTGGGTGGCTGCTGAGTGGCTGAGCAGTCACTTGGGTGCCAGATGTTGACTTTGGACTCTCCAGTTTTGCTGGGATTGAGTGTGCCTGGCATTCTCTGGACNCAGGACCTTGCACTTGGCCTTGTTGAATGTCATGAGGTTGGCCTGGGCACAGCTCTGCAGCCTGTGCAGGTCCCTCTGGATGGATCCCTGCCCTCTAGCAAGTGACTGTGCCATGCAGCTTGGTGCCATCTGTACACTTGCTGAGGCTGCACTGATTCCTCTGCCCATGGCACTGACATGGATAGGAAGGCTCTGCAGAGGGATGTGAACAGGTTGGATCAATGGGATGAGGCCAGTTTTGTGAGGTTTAACAAAGCCAAGTGCTAGGTCCTGCACTTGGGTCACAGCAACCCCACGAACGCTTCACACTTGAGGCAGTGGCTGGAGTTTATGTTGGACATAAGGAGGAAGAGCTCCACAGTGAGGGTAGTGGAGCATTGCTGCCTAGAGATGTAGTAGAGGTCCCATCCCTGGAGACATTCAAGGTGAAGCTCAGTAGAGCCCTGAGCAACCTGATCTACTTGGAGATGTCACTGCTTGAGGGTTGCTTCCGACCCATTGCAATCTGCGGTTCTGTCCTTTGGTGAAGTTTGGTTAGTTTATGGTTTCAAAACCATGCCAACATTTCACAGTGGGTTTTTTGGCTTCTTCTGTGAAGGAGATAAAGCATGACAATGTATTTAGACAAACAGGGTACACTGCAGAAGGAATTTCCATCTTCCTAGCTGGCTTCTAATGCTTAAGTCAAGAAGAGTTTAACATAGTGCCCTGCTTAGATGCAATAAAACTTAGGAAGAGGGTTTTCAGCTTTCTGGCCTGAGAAAGCACAGCATTTCTGACTCTGATAGCAGAAGGCATTCATTTTGCATGTCATACAGCATGCTGACTTTCACTGGAGCTGGTATTGACTAATGCAGGCTGAGGAAATGCACAAGTTCCTGGATTAGATTCAGCCATCGTGCAACCCATAGCCTAGGGAAACACTTCATGCCAATTGTGCTGCTAAAATACAAGGGGTCCTCATGGACTCTGCTTTCTTTTTGCCCCAAACACCCTGCCATGAATGATGATTTCTGGCTTGCATGTGATATTTTCAGTAATCAGCTGTGTTGGCAGGCAGGGTCTGTGAGCTTGGAGCAGCATAAGATGTAGTGCCCATTAAATTAGCAGCAGAAGCTTTGCAGATATATAGAACGATTTTATTCTAGGGTGTTGGGTTTTTTTTTCCCCTCACCCTTTTCCCTTTTCAGGCTGTCATTCTGTAATGTGTCAGTATGGAGGACTTCCTCTGATGCTCATTTATGTTTATAAAGATGTAAAGGATGAGTGCCAAGAGGATGCAGTTAGAATCTTCCCAGTGACAGGACAAGGGGCAATGGGTGGAAGCTGAGGCATAGGAAGTTCCAGGAGGAGGATTTTTTTCCCTGTGAGGGTGCCAGAACCCTGGCACAGGCTGCCCAGGGGGGTTGTGGAGTCTCCCTCTCTGGAGATATTCAAGCCCTGGCAGGGGGTTGGACTGGATGAGCTTTCAAGGTCCCTTCCAGCCTCTAAGCTTCTGTGATTATTAATGCAGAGACTGGGAGATAAATACAGAGAACTTGTGCCAAGTATGAGGGCAAGATATGGATGTTCCCCACTGCAGCCATTCCAGATGGCAACTCACACCTTGTTTTTCACCCCCCATGTCAGGTGAATGTTCTCCAAACTGACTTGAGATGTGATGAACAGGCAGGATCACCCAGGGCAGGTCACACAGGGACACATCCAGGTGGGTTTTGAAGATCTCTAGAGAAGGAGATTCCACAACCTCTCTGGGCAGCCTTTGTCACCCTCACAGTAAAGTTGGTTTTCCTCCTGTTGAGATGGAGCTTCCTGGGTTCCACTTTGTATCATCAAGATATTTCCTTACAGTTTATTTCTCAGGTTGTGAGGTATTGGAGGCTTCACCTCTCCTCCTTCTGGTAGCAACAAACCTTATCCAGCTTTGAAGACTTTCCAGTGCTGCGGTGGACCTGAATTTTTCTCAAGCCCTTTGGGAAACTCTGGGTTCTTCCTTTTTCTGACATGGGATGAACCTCTTGTAGTCATGCTAAACTTTATCCTGGGTTTCAAAATGAGTTGGTATTGTTGTGGGGGTAGAAAAAAGAAAGGCAGTGGGAAGAGAAAATGACTCTGTTTTTAAAGCACGCTTTTTATGAGTGCCTTCCAGCAGTGCATTAAGCAGCAGGACTTACATCTGTCTCTGACTCTCTCCCAGAGGGAGTGCAGTGTGAGCATTTTATTTGGGTAGGGTTTGTCGTTTGATTTTGCTTTAGAAACAAACTGTCTGGGGTTTTGTACCAGGCAGAAGTGTGCCTTGCATTTGGGTGGTGAAACTGGTGATGCCCCCTCAGCCCTGTAGGAGTCAGGCAGCTCTGCTGTGAGGACAGGCTGAGAGAGTTGGGGCTCTGCAGCCTGGAGAAGAGAAGGCTTCCAGGAGACCTTGGAGTAGCCTTCCAGTGTCTGAAGGGGGCTCCAGGAAGGCTGGNCACCAATCATTTCTGCTTTGTTTTCCATTTGCCTTAGCAGAGTTTTCAGCAGATCTGCTCCATGATCTTGCCAGGCACAGAGGTGAGACTGACTGCTCTGTAGTTCCCAGGGTCATTCTTTTTTCCCTTTTTGAAGATGGGTGTTATGTTTGCCCTTCTCCAGTCAGCTCTTACATTGTGTTCACCTCTGTAGAGCAGAGAAGAACAAAAGACATCTCTGTCTGAGCTGGGACTGTTCTCTGCTGCACATTATCTGCTAGACAGCAACAGTAATTAGTCTAAATTTAGAAGGTGCACAGCAGTGAATTCAAGTTTTGAAAACAAACTTAGGCTGGAGTTATGCACACAAGAATGTCTTAAATTGAGTATTGAAAGGGAAAGAAATGGAGCAAATCACTTTTAATTTTCTCTGGGAACAAAAAGGACTGTGAAATATGCTAAAGGATACAAACAGGCAGGCAAAAAAAACCCATCAAACATTGTAGGCTGGGATTCAGAGCTGATCTCATCTCTTGTCCAGCTGTAAGGCAAGAAAGAACAGAGAGTTTTTATCAGACTGGTAGGGGATTGACTGTGTCACTGTGATGCTGCTGCGGGAGCAGTGAGATCACTTCCTGGAGGCATCCAGCAGATGCAGAAAGGATGAGAGAAGAGTCAGTCATAGAGTCACAGAATGGTTTGGGGTGGAAGGCACCTTAAAGATTATCTAGCTCCAAGTTCAGGACACCTACTAGAGCAGGTTGCTCAAGGCCACTTCCAACCTGGCCTTGAGCACTTCCAGGGAGGGAGCAGCCACAACCTCCCTGGGCAACCTGCGGCAGTTTCCTGCAGCTGGCGAAGGCCATGAAAAATAAACACAGAACAAATGAGTCCTGTGGCCTTGGTTGGTGAAGCAGTGCCTGAAGGGTTGCAGCTTTATGTAGCTTCACCTTTCCCTTGACAGGCAGCTCCTCACCATTTTCTATGTTGGCAGATATTGAATATTCTTTGTTTTATTAACCGTACTTATTTGGAAGTCATAAATTACTTCAAGCTAAGTAATTAGGGTAGTACCAAGAAGCAGGGATCTACATTATTTATCCTTTTCTTCTGCTTGTTGGTGTGCTTGGAGATGGAGGGGAAGCATAATTATTGTTATTGTTATTTTTATTTTATTTTTAATTGTAATTATTTTAATTTTTTTATTTTGACATGTGAATTATTTTTATTTTTATTATTTTTATTTTTATTATTTTTATTTTATTTTTATTTTTATTTTATTTTTATTTTTATTTTATTTTTAATTTTTATTATTTTTATTAATTTTTATTTTTATTTTTATTATTCTATTTTTTTTTACATTTTATTTTCCCTTTTTTTAAAAGAAACTAAAATGTACTTTGCTTGGGGAGCTGAGGCTGTAAGAGGAGCAGGCAGCATGTCAAGAAGTGCAGTGAAGTAATGAGCTCTCATTAACACTGCATTCCACCCCAAACTTCCTTACTCTTCCTAATAATTTTCATACCAACACAGTTTTTTCCCCAGTACAATTAGAGACTGTGGATGCTAAACTAACTTTATGACAGATAGATTCAAAGCTCAGACTTTTTTACTTGCCTGTTAGCTGAGATAAATGCAGATTTCCTTCTGATTTCCCTGGCCAGCAAAATAAAGAGGCAAGATCCCATCTTGCTGAAATGTTGTTTGGAATATTTTTTTTTCCCAATCTACAGATTTCTCACTCTGTAGATTGTGTTTAAAGATATAATGGTAACTGAATTAACGCAGTGGCTCTCTGCAGTATTTCTGTGGGAAAAGACAAAACTGAATGGAGATTGGAATTTTGGAGTTGGAAAGTGGGGTTTTATTAGGTTTTTGGTTATTTAGTAGAGTTATTGTAGTTCTTGTAGCAAGGGAGGGGATTCTGCCCCTTTGCTCTGCTCTCCTCAGACCCCAGCTGCAGTCCTGTGTGCAGTTCTGGAGCCCCCAGCACAGGAAGGACATGGAAGTGTTGGAGAGGGTCTGGAGGAGGCCACCAAGATGCTGAGAGGGCTGCAGCAGCTCTACTGTGAGGACAGGCTGAGAGAGTTGGGGCTCTGCAGCCTGGAGAAGA
>WBNM01036823.1:20934-32709 GCA_013399055.1 Ramphastos sulfuratus | reverse complement strand
TCTTCCCTCCTCTCTCTCTCCCTCGGTTTTGTTCAACTTTATCCTTTAATAAATAGTTCTTGGTGCTATCTGGTCTCGTTTGCACCTTAATTTCACAACATGGAAATCTAAAAGAACCAGTCTTCCTTCTCTGGACAGAGGTACTGTTCATCTCTGTTCTCTGGACCTTGACGTGGCCTCAAATCATTCTTCAAATCTTTGAACTATTTGTAGCCATTCCTGTATCCTGGGGGATACTGTGCAATCAATCAACAAACCTGTAAATACTATTTTCTGATTTGGTATGTAAATTACATGGGTGGCATAATTTTTCTTTACATTACTAATAATCTATATTTGTATTAATTCCCTGCCTGTACACCTTTGTTGGTTAAAGGCACCCCAGGATACTATTTGCCTTCTTGGCCACTTCTTTATTAGTTAATACAAGGTCCAGCTGCTTTCTGAATTAAACTCAGCAACCATATAGGTAAAATGCAAACATTGTTTTAACATAAGCATAAAACACTCCAACAATGTTGATAATTAATTGCACCGGAGAAGTTTTTTGTTTGAGAGTTGTACAGAAAAATGAAGTCATACAAAGCCTAAGCTACAATTCCAAATGTAATCTATTAGTGTAATTTTAGAAAATCTCATGTAGTTTACATAAGTTTGTTTTTCACATTAAAATCTATCAGGGAAGTAGGAAAGCTTATCAAGGTAACACTCAGATGACTTGAGTGGGCAAGCATTGATGGACACTGATGGACAGAAGAGTTCTACTGGCAGATTTGGCTTCATGGCATGCAAGAAATCTAAGTAAATTTACACATCATTGATGGGGTCTGTGCATTTATATTCACACTATGTTTACTTCTGTCCTGCTCTTTTTAAAAAGGAATGAGTTATTTTTCTGTCCAGAAAGTACAACTGCACAGATGAACAGTTTTGTGTTTTTTGCTTTTTTAACCAAATCAATGGATTTCAAATAGTGTATCTCTGATGTTTGAAGGAAGCATAAACAGGGATTCTCAAAAAGTAGTTAAAGAAATCCAGCCTGTTGCCAGTCTGCCTGTTTGCTATACAGGAAAGCACATCCCCACCGGAAAGGTAAAAAAGACTTTGGAATTTGCTAATCACAGTATCACATAGTAGCACCAAGGTTGGAAGAGACCTCAAAGATCATCAAGTCCAACCCATTACCACAGACCTCGAGACTAGACCATGGCACCAAGTGCCACGTCCAAACCCGCCTTGAACACCTCCAGTGACTCCACCACCTCCCTGGGCAGCCCATTCCAGTGGTGAATGACTCAGTGAAGAACTTTCTCCTCACCTCGAGCCTAAACTTCCCCTGGCACAGCTTGAGACTGTGTCCTCTTGTTCTGGTGCTGGTTGCCTGAGAGAAGAAAGCAACCTCCTCCTGGCCACATCCACCCTTCAGTTAAGTTAATAAAACGTCATTATTGTAAATAAAGTGGCAGTGGATTCCTTTAAGCATGAGAAATGCTCCATAAAGTGAACCATCCCATTCTTTAGGTACTCCTTGAGATATCCAAAAAACCCTCAGTGAGTTCATTACTGCATTTCTGATAGTACCTGGAAAAGGCAAACACATTTAACTGGAGATTGTACTGTGCTGGTCTCACCAGCAAGAGGTCACTGAACCTGGAACAGATTTGTGAGGAGATGCAATTAAGAAACCAATTACATATGCTGAATGATAGCACAGGATTAACAACTTAAATGTAAAATGTGGATTCATATTACTGGCGGAGTTCCTGTCCTCCTTCGTTTCAGAAAGATGGACTTGGCTTAGACATAATACAGATACAAGTATTCATTATGATTTTTGATGGATTTGAAAAGCATCAGCTGAAGGTCCTCCACTCTCACACAGCAATATTAATTGGATCCAACTGAAAGCTTCAGAATAGATAACATTAAACTATTTGACAAGTGTTCCTTCTAGGGGACTTACTATTGTGTTTGTCTTAATTATTAATGTAAAAAACCCTACAGAAGCAGAATACATCTTTTATTAAGACTAACTATAAGGAATCTGGGAATTCTTCAACAGTTTCATATTAAATTCAAAAAGGAAATAATGAACAAAAAAATATTTAAAGGAAAAATCTACATTTCCTCTATCACCAGAACTGATCTTGTCATTTCTGTGTAATGCAAAGAGCCTTGTGTCTGTAATGGAAGAAAAGATGTACATGGGTTGCAGATGAAAAGAGAAGCTGTATACAACCTAACACCAACTAGAAATACAGATATTACTGTCAATAATAATTTAGCATATCCCATAAACAGTCAATTGCATTTTCCTGTCACATGCTTGGGGAAGAAATCTATTTTTAACAGAATTTAAACAACTATGCTTAAGAAATGCAAAACATTTTCCAGCAGTACAGTTCTCAAGACTCCATGGTGCCCTTTAGAGCACCAACACTACAGAACAGAGGAAGTTCATCATTGACTTTAGAGCACTATCGATGCAGAACAGAGGAACTTCATCATTGTTTTAACCCTTAATTTTCCTCAGTGTTAATACAGGCACCTTATTTTCCTAGTTTGCAGGCCGAAAAATTAGATATTTGAGAAATCAGCTATTAGAAAGACTGCTTTAACTGGGGCAAGAAAAAAATACCTCAAACATCCAGAGCAAGTGCCAGATGAAAAAGAGACAGGACTTATCTTTGCATATGAAAATATTTTAACAGCAACTAGTTCTTTAAAGGGGCGCTGCGGATTCATATGCTGAAATATTTTATAAATCAAAGAAGCAAAAGAATCATGAAACAGCTGAAAGCTACGCAATTCACAGCACAAGTTCAAACTAGCTAAATACTGTGAAATGCTATGTTTAGAGACTATCCCTAAGATCTTTGAATTAAGAAATAGTTTGCTTTCCTCATAAATATTTAGTAGCAGCTCTTTGAGCTAGTGCCTCTTTCAGATATTTTAGTGAGAGAGGAGCATGCCTCTTGAAAAAGTGCCTAAGGTAGTTGTCATTCTGAAGAAAAACTTCCTGGCTAATGCCTTTTTGGATTACTTAAATTGTTTTCTTGGATAAGATTAATTTCTTGCAAAAATAATTCTAGTGAATGACTGCCATATGCTAGTTCATATGTATGTTGCTATAACAATGAGAGGTTATGAGGTGCTGGAGAAACAGATGAAAAAGCAAAGCTAATAAAGACCCATTGAGTTACTTTAATCATGTGCTTTTAGCTTTCCATGAAGAAACTGCCTATCTTGTGCTGTTGTAGCCTAAGGCCAAAATTCACAAACCCAGATGCTTAAGGTTAAGCTGCTAAATCTGTATTTATTCTCTTACCCAAAAGCAGTCTCATTTTCGTCCTCACCTTCCAGCTCTAAAAGGTTGTTGACTGTTCTCTTTAGCTCAGTGTCAATTTATGATACTTAGCATATCTTCATTAATGTAAATAAGACTATGCAAAATTTCAGTGTTTAAAATGGATTGTTGAATATGTATTTAAGCCTAGACTCAGGTAATCAAAATATATCTTAACAGTAAGCAAAACTGGTATTTTCCTTTACAGGTTTCTTACATACTTGTCTTAAATGGAGTGCATCTCTAGGTCAAATGTGACTTCTCTTTCAGCAAACAGACATTAATTCAAATGGGTGGTTGGCTATTTTGTGAATTGCAAAACAGTGTACCATGTTCTGCCATATATGCTATATTAGTCCTGATAACAAATATTTTCATCCTTTGTCACCAAAATCATTCTAGCCTGGTGTCAAGTCACCATGCTAAAACTTGCTGTAACCCAAGACATGAAGTGTGGACCTCTTTTCAGGTTTGGTACACACTGACAAAGCCTCACAGAGAGCTGAGATTATATGTTCATTAATCTAGTGTGAGATTCACACCGGTGAACATAATTCCCTCAGTCTTGTGTGCCTGCAGTAACATTCCCCCAGGTTACTCTTCAGATAATTTTTCCACTATAATTACCAGCTTTGAAGTTAGAGTGATCTGTCCTTGATTAGTTAGAAAATCTGGAATTCAAACCTGAACTTAATCCACATTATACAATGTGTAGAAGAATCTACCACAGTGTTTCATGTCAGAGGGAATTGCTCATTGGTACAAAATTAGCATAGCTTCATCACACTAAACTCTTCTCCTCTGGTACATACAACATAACTTGTTGTGCTGCTCTGTAGCTACAGATAGGTTGCATGTGGCAGTTTTCAAGTATACAGCTCACAACTCAGAAATTAACCTTTTCTGATATAATTAGGTTTCAGGTAAAACCTCATTTAGCATCCTGATCTTCCCGCATGTCAGCCACTTAAAGCAGTTTGGAAAGTCCTTGCACACAAGTATCTTAAGGGGGCCTACAAGAAAGCTGGTGAGGGACTTCTTAGGATGTCAGGTAGAGACAGGACTAGGGGAAATGGAGCAGAACTAGAAGTGAGTAGATTCAAATTGCATTTCAGGAAGAAGTTCTTCACCATGAGGGTGGTGAGATACTGGAACAACTTGCCCAGGGAAGTCCCCTGCAGCCCTGACATTTCTATGATTAAGTGCAATACATCAGCAATATGCAAGGGTGTTGGGCCTGTGCATTGCTTTGAGAATAGCCATGGCTATGGGATGAGTTATCACTGGTAATTAATGATAGAACAAGAGGGAATGGCCTCAAGCTGGAACTGGGCAGGTTTAGATTGGACATTAGGAAAAAATTTTTCAGAGTGGTCAAGCATTGGAATGGGCTGCCCAGGCAGGTGATTGAGTCACTGACCTGCATGTGCTTAACAGTCATTTAGATGTGGTGCTTAGTGATATGGTTTAGGGTGAACCTTGTAGAGTAGGGATATCGGTTGGACTTGGTGATCCTGAGGGTCTTTTCCAGACAGAATGATTCTGTGATTCACTGCTAGTGACCTTAGGAAATAAAAGTGCTTATTTACTTGGATGATATCTTGATAGCTTCAGAGTCATAAGTGTACCCCAAACTGCCTATTTCTGCCACAGTCCATCTGTTTAGGACCCTAAGGACTTTATTAAGTATAGAAAAATCTATATGACCTCTCCTTCTAGCTCTGGCCTGCTGGGATTCACAGCGGATGCTTGGAAGTTCACTTCTGAAAGAGGGAAGCCATTAGCAGCTATTCCTGTTCCGCTGCTTCTCCCACTGAGGTTGCTTCCATATTTAAGAAAGTTTGTGAAGTTGCCAGAAGCCCTGCTCCCATCTGCTGTTATGACCCTACTTGTTTTAGCAATCAAAAGGCAAGAGAACAATGAACAAGCGTCTCTGCTCCCTTGTCACAGGCATCTTTAATGGAAGAGAGGAAAATTCATCATCTTCCGGCACGCATCAGAGATCCTGAGTCAAAGGCTCTGGTGGCAAAATTTATGGTTCTTACCAAGCAGTTTTTGCAGCTATCTTGCCCCAGTTCATGAGAAAGGTGGTAGTTCTGAACTGCCACCGACATATACAGAAAGCAGTATGTGTGGTTAGTTATACTAACTAGAGATTTAACTAACTCTTCTTTAAGCACTGCTCCTTTCCCCTCTGCCTCTAACATGTGAGCTAATAATAGATGCTGAGTGGAGGGAGGTACCTGCAGTTCCTGCTGAGTGACAGAGAAGGGCCAAACACTGCACCTCGAACAGCAGGTCTGGTACCATATCTTTGTCTTCGAACATTAAAGGCCAATCACTTCCTGAACCTCCTGATGAAATTGACAGTGTGTGCTCATTTCTCCCTCCCTTAAGTTCATTGGGAAAACTATCACGGAGTTAGAACTAAGACCAGACATAGTCTACTGTACAAATAAGCTAATGAGGAGCATACCCTTTGCAATTACATTTTCCATACTCCCAAGTATTATTAAAACACGAGCATGTCGCAGCTCCAAAGTAACAAAAGCTATGTATTTGCAATATGAAATGCAGCGGTGGATCTTGCGCAATGGACACAGGGAATGTTAGGTGTAAGCAACACAGAGTTGACTTCAATATACAATAACAGGAACACAGACAGGAAGACGGACAGGAATTCAGAAGGAAGGAAAGAAAGAAAACCACCACCATCAAAAATAAATATATAACAAACAAAAGCATCTCTGTTTCCCAGCTTTATTAGAGGCAGGAGTCGCTGTGAGGTTAGTCACACCACAAAGGATGCTAAATGTTATCTCACTGAATGCAAGTGAAGAAATTAGCATCTTTGAAAGGACTATATGTATGATTCACAGTTCTGGTAGGCTTATTTCTGGGCTGAAAGCAAGAAGGTGGAAGGGCAGTGAAGGTGCACCAATGCAGGACAGTAGCCTAAAGATGCTTGGTCACTGGAGGGGTTGCTAGCCAGCATATGTCTCATGCCAAAGTGCTTCCTGCTGTGCCATTGTCACTACTCTAGGCCTAGGTTAACTCTAGCTCTAATGTGCCTATATGCTTATGTCATCGTATTTCCAAATTCAGCCCGTTTATAAGCATTTAGTCTAATGGCATAGGATACATAGTTGCTTATCACACATTTTGAAATACTGCGCTTCAGCAGAAGCAAAGTACCTACCTGATCACCTCTTTGCTTTCAATCCATGGCAAACCTGAGATTAAAAGGTGCAAGCTGAACTTCAAGTGGTCATTATTTTACAGAAGATCTGTATTTCTTGGTGGTTAAACAGGTGTGGTAAATCCCTGAATGCATGCTTAATAGTTGCCTCAAAACATACTGTATTTCTGACATTATTACCATTTTCTGTGAATGTGGAAAGCTTTTCTGTACTTCTGTAAGTGGTGTATTGCAGAACTGTATTTTGCAGTATTGCTGTTCTGTAAGTGCCCAGTTAGTGCTAGCATTTTTTTAAGACTCAAAAAGCTTACAGGGTGTGAAGATCTGGTAATCACCCTGTTTGCTGTGTGAAAAAAAAGAGGTTGTTAATTCTATGCTGACAGTCAACTGTTCTGAAATGTTAGAAACATATTGCATGAGATTACAAAGCAGTTTTAGAACTTAAATAAATGAGACTTGTTTCCCAGAAGTGGGGTGGGGGTGGGGGCGGGAACAGGAATCCCACCTAAATAGACAGGTTTAGGTGATTAGCTTAAATGTCACAGGCAGAGGGAGCTTCATGAACATGTACAATAATCCTCCAGCATGTTCCCTCTTCATAAGCAAGTGCACGTAGCACCCAGAAGGTGGATCCTGTCCTCTTGAACAGAAGCTGGCCACTGAGCAGTTAATGTAGAGAGGGTTCTGCGGACCACAGCACCTTTAATTTGGTCCCAGAAATCTGTAGAGCCATAACAGTGACAGATCTGTGAGTGGAACTGGGATATGCCATTAGAGTTTTTCTAAGTAACACAATATATAGTAACTCTTTTCAAACAGATGAAGTCTTTCATTGGGGGTGGCGTTTTTCCTTCCCTTTTCTCTTGTGAAAGGTGTGGAATAGCCTTTTATCATCTGGTATAATAACAATGTGAGAACTGAAACACATCAATATTTGCCAATACCTTTTCCTCCTGCATCAGCTCTTCAGCCTTCTTATCTGTGTATGGGTCTTCAATTGGAGAATTGCTTGCTTTGGTTATACTACAGACTTTTTTTTGAGAAATTGTCTTAAGCTAGACTTTCTAGCACTCAGCTAAACTGTGAGAAAGAGAGATCAGAGAGCAGCTCTAGTAGCCCAGCTTCTAAACTTGAACTTCGTGTCCATAAATTGCCCTGGACTTCAGCAGGAACAGTTTCACACACCAGTCACAGTGCAAACACTTTGGTTCTCTCAAAAGATACCAGTGCCAGGAAACAGCATCCCCTTTTCCATCTTTCCTAAGTGTCCCAATTTAAAAAGAACACATTGATGTTTAAGTGCCAGTACATGAGCATGATCTGTGAGATCTGTTTACCATGCAGTCAAACATGTAAGTGTACCCTCAGGACTACGATACAGGTGGTTTGTATTTGCTGTGTACCCAGCACGCTGTCAGTGCCTGCTAACGGTAAAAATGCCTTGAATTATGCTAACAGATCTTGAAAATGTGTATTCTTAACTGGATGGGTGAACGTATGGTGGAAGGTGTGACACTAGTGAAAGATGTGGCACTAGTCTTCCACCCTGTATGGTTTACAACCTAAACAGCCTTCAGATAGATAAACCCTTACTCGAAGCAGAAGTCATATGTAGTGCATATGAGTAGATGGATTGCAATTAAAACAAGAAATAGAGAGATATCATCTTTCTTGAAGATCTGTTTTTTTCTGAATTGGGAGGGGGGAGGGGGGGGGGGTGGAAGGAAGTAATCTGCTGCTTCTTTACTGACCATTGGTTGGTATTGGGTATATGAAATTATGTGCCCCACCTGGGACCTGCTGGAACATTCTTTGTAAAAGAAGCTGCAGTGATGGTACAGAAGAAAGACTCCTGCAGCAGATCTTTAAGCAAAGGATGGGACATCAGCCCCTGTTTTAGAAGAAGCCCCCAACAGCTGGTGAAGAAGCTGTCTACCCTGGGACTACAGCTTCATTTTGTTACAACAAAGAAAATCCAGAAGGACTTGGGTTTGATAGACAAAAATCAAAGGAGACAATATGCCCCTCTGCAAGCAGAGGCAGCTGAGCCCAGTTATGTTTTTTGGAACATGCACAGAGAAGCCATCTACCATCATCCTACCGAAGTGAATCAACACTTCAGCTATGCTCCTCCATGGCACATAAATCAGCCAAAATTTGGGAGCTAGCAGCAGATGCAAATCCAACCTACAGCTCTGCCTGAGGATTTTCTTGGGATTTGGCCTGTCCAGTGTCACGCTTCACACTTGGGGCTTCCTGTAACTATGCTGCTACTGCACAAGCAAATTGTACTCCTCCAGCATAGTCCCTGCTTTCTATCTCCACAGTCCTAGAATACAATTTTTGTTTCCCCGTCCCTAATCCAACACTTGGGATTTGTAGGATCATGAGGAGGACACAGCATATATTATCTGTGTCTGAAGGTTTGGGGGAAATGGCAAAACATCTTGTGTTGCTGACCACTCTGCCATTGCACAACCAGATGAATGGAGATATGGAGCAGAGAGAATCTGCTTCTCTGGCCTAAATAGCAGAATGGTTAAAGGTTGGGTTATAAATCTTTGCTGGCAGTATTTTCTGCCATGAAGCTTCCTTTTACTGCATGAAGCATATATGCAGGGCTCAATAAAAGCTATCTGTGTACTCTCTTAATCCAATGGCAGTGTAGGGTCATTAAGCCAAGGCACTCTGAAGCTTTATGACCCTTTAATTTTGAAAGAGTTACTTTAAAATATACTCAGTTCATGAATATTTTAAAACATTAGTATCACAGTCATTTTTTTTTCCTGCAAAATAGGGACATATAAGTTATATTTATTTCTTTCTATGAATTTTATAAAAACAGACCAAAAAAGCTTTCAATAATAACTGAAAGGAGACCATGCTCTCTTGGTCTCAGAGCATGGTCCTGTAGGTCAGGTTACAGTGAATTTTTATGGCTGTGCCAGCCTCATAAACCCTATAAAAATAGAAGTTTGAAAAAGAAATGCTGACACCACCTTAACTCTAATGACAGTAACATGGTGCTATAATTTTCCTTGCTAGTTAAACTCCTGGTACAGTAACCTGTGTTGCCCTGGGAAATTTTAAATCTCTTGGAGAAAGGAAAGTGAGGGAGGGATGTTTCCTCTCATGGGTAAAAAAACAGCATAGTAAACTGGATTAATGTTGACAGTGATTTTGTGAGCTTTTTAGAGCATGTTACACCAGTTGTTTTCAAGTGCTGTGTATCTGGATTATGTCTTACTCTGTGTCTTCTACCCTGCATTTTATCAATTTCTTTCACCGCACAGGCAGCTGCAGACACAGCTCTTTCACCCTCCTAATTTTTGTTCTTGTCAAGTATCTCTTGGATGCCAAGGTCACCCAAGCTAAGCTTTTGCTGTGTAGTGTGGGTTTCTTACTGACACAGTGCCTTGTTCTTTCTCACAAGCCCTTAACACACATCCATTATTCTCTTTATTGTGTGTTTGAAATTCGCGTTTTCTCCTCTCCATGCTGCACCAAGAGCCGGTGGCTCTCAGCAGAGAGCCACTTTTACTGGTCAAGATGGATCAGGGCAGTGCCACCTGCAGCTGCCATGCCTCAGCCTGCAAATAGCACCTCTTTGATCCATAAAATAAGGTTTTCTGTCTGGCCTTTGCCCCTCCTACACTCCCCAGATTTTGGAGCATGCCCTGCCCACCCATGGGCACATATACCATGGCCATTGCGCAGCCAGATGATCTGGACAGCTGAAGGAGGAGCATTTAGGAGAATGCATTACTTGCTTTCCTTCATAATAGATCTAGTAGAATTTTGGGAGAAGGGATGAAGACTTGTCACCTAATTTTTCATATGTTTGCCTACTCCAGCATCTCTTCAGAACAGATGGGTTTCTTTCTCTTTCTGCTTCCTCTCTTTGCATGCTTTTCTTTTCCTGTTTTACCCTTTTGCACTCTTGAGCTGTTTGTTTGGGGGTTTTTTCCTCCTTTTTATATCGTACACCCAATTATTTCACAGAATCATAGAATCATAGAAAGGTAGGGTTGGAAGAGACCTCTGGAGATCATCTAGTCCAACTCTTCCGCTAGCGCAGGTATGCCTGAACCGGGTTGTAACTATTTTTTGCAATTTCATACCTCCCATGGTGACTGTCTCCTGCTGCACTGTGCTCATTTTTCCTCTTCCATGCTTGAGGGCTTGCCTCTTGAGAGCTTCAAAGATGAAGTGTAGTATCTTGAATCCAGGCTCCTGGCTTTTGTTTCCTGTGATCTTCAAAGTGAGAAAGTGCACTATGCATTGTATTGTGCAAGTCCAAAGCTAGAACATCAGGGGGAGAAGTCAAATGTGAAGGCATTAGTGCTTCTGGAATCCTGCCTTAGAGACCAGGATGTATGGAGGCAGGACTGCACTTTGCAAAGTCAAAGCATCTTTGCAGGCTTAGTCTGTCTTTATAATGAACTCTGTTGTGTGATTTGTTGGCTGCAAGTAGCCTCATTTGCGTTCTGGGGAATCATCCACTAGCACAAAAGCACATGGCTGGCTTCCGTGTTAACTGTGGCATGCAAAATTCATCCAACATGTGCAGAGTTTTCCTGTATTCAGAACTATGATCAATTTCTGCAACACACTTGAGAAAAATATTATAATGGAGACATACTCAGCTGCAAAGAGGTCACAAAGCTGAAAGAAAGGCTTGGGCTTCAGCTGGCCTAGCAATTGGTCTTTATGAATAACAACCCCCCAGGAAAGAAGCAAACCTCATGTAGAAAGACCTTGCTGAACAGTTAGGGACAGGAGGTAGAATTTAGTTAAAGCAATATTGGCATTCTGCTTCAGCCCGGATCAGAGTCGGGGGCGGGGTTGTGTTGGTTGCTATTTACTGCATTGTTTCACAAAAGTATAAATCCATTCAGCTTCCTTCCTATTTTGTCATGACAAAGCCCAGGCTTTCCTGAGCAATAGGTCAGCAATGCTTGGTACAATTTCTCCTGTGAACAGGAAGAATCTCAAGACTTTCATGTACCTTCCCAAGGCAAACATCTCCACGATGGTTTCAAGTGAGGGATCTAGTCATAGTTGTTGTGCAGTGTACTCTTTGAACTGAGTTTTCTTGATTTTTCTTCCCAGTAATAATTCGCATTTTTTAAAAAATTTATTCTCTTGCAGAAAGAAATCTATGTGGTACTGATACACACACACACACAAACACACACACACACAAAAAAAAAACCCAAAAAACAAACCC
>WBNM01036823.1:0-13612 GCA_013399055.1 Ramphastos sulfuratus | reverse complement strand
AACTAGATGATCCTTGAGGTCTCCTTCCAACCCTACCATTCTATGATTCTGTAAGTGCTGCCACAACATGCTGCAACACCCTTTCCAGCCAAAATTTTCTCCACTGCCAGTCTTGTCTTATGTCTCAGCTTACTGCTGCTTACGTGTTTATGGACACCATTCTCACTTGCATTCAACAGATCACAGCTTTTCTAGGCAACAAGATCTCTAATGGAAGGCTTTCAGTCATTTGGGATTTTGTAGAAATGGTTTAATTTACCAGTGGCACAGGTCAAATAATATATATTGAGAAAGTGTTCTGTGTATCAGGCCTATTTGACTGGCTCCTTAAAGAGACTTCACAGCAGGAGAGCTGATGCTCCTTTGATCCTTGATGCTTCTGTTCTCTTAAGTGGTTTAAGCCCACTTCACAAGTCTCCTATATAACCACTCGGTTTCTCCCTTGACTATCCCTTTACACAGGCAAATGAGTCATTTCTTGTTTAAATTCCAAGCACTTATCCATAAAGTGGGAATTGTTGGGATTTCAGGTTTTGTTAAGCATATAAATTTTAATGCATCACAAGCTATATAATTTTTTTTCACATCACTTGAAATTAAGAAGCACTTGACTTCTTAAGAAAGCATTAAACATGTTTCCTTCTCCATGAAAGATGTCTGGATATAATTCAGTTACTATTTTGTTTCATTCTGAAAAGCCCCTTTGCTGAGAGATATGTAAAGTTATGGTTTTCTCTGTGCATCCATTGAAGGCCCAGGGATTCTTATGGTTGAAAGGCACAATATAAATTTAAGATGTTATTTTTTTCTGCTAATAATAATAATAATAATTCAACTCCAGAAAAGTGTTTATGGTTGAATTATTATAATCCCCTAAACAAATGGGTTTATGCAGAAGTAGAACTGCTGACATAAGCCTCCTGTAACAAGACAATGCCCACAGGCGTTACTATAATTCAAGCAAGGGCCAGTCAGACTGATACAGCCATAGTATTGATGTGTTGTATATGGTTGTGAGTATTGGTGCCAGATGTGTCATAAACCACTCCCTGGAAATAAGAACCCTGACAGATAATGGAAATGAATCAGCAGTGTCTCCTTAATCAGAATGTTTTGCAAGCCTGGCCATGCAGCCTCAATATTCAGTAAAGAATATTCTCAGCTCCCTTCCCTTCAGAAAATAAAAGTTTCAGTGAGGTCATACCCTCTGCTTAATAAAGTTGGCAAGCTTTATTTTCTCACACTAACCTCATGAAATTCAACAAGGCCAAGTGTAAGGTCCTGCACCTGGGTAGGCACAATCCCAAGCACAACTCCAGGCTGGGTGGTGAATGGCTGGAGAGCAGCCCTNAGGTTGGAGGAGGCCTTGAGTGACCTGTACTAGTGGGAGGTGTCCCTGCCTATGGCAGGGGGTTGGAACTAGATGATCCTTGAGGTCCCTTCCAGCTTTACCATTCTATGATTCTGTAAGTTCTTTGTGTGATACGACTTTAGCAGAGACTGACAACTAAACAGGGAATACCAATAGCAGGACTTTTCCTAGCCTTGATTGTTGCAATGACAGTGATGCTGGAAAGCTTGTTCTAGAGCTGAAGCCCCAAGCTTCAAGTGCAGCAGGAATTCAAAGTAGACTCACTTTGTTAGCTCACTTGTGAGTGGGTGTGGATCCAGGGCATGAGTCTACAGACATATGTGTTATGGACTCGGTTTGGCTTATGGGAGAAGAAAATTTTGGGTTTAACTTGAGATTGTATTGAGAGCTTTCAAGCACTCTCAGATAATTGTGACACATCTAAATAAGATGCAACAGATATCCTTAGTTAAAGGTCAACAATGCAGCGTATTATTATCTGACAAACTTCAGTTGCTGAGAGGTTTGGAAATAGATAACCTGAGTGAAAAGCCACCCTACATCAAAATATGTCCTAGCCTGCATGGACAGTGCTAGAAAAATTACAATTCTTGGCTTCCTCACAGTCTTAATTTTGCACGGACTGCTATTTTTTTGCTTACAAAAATCCATGTTTCATTAATAAGACTGTTCTAGATAGCAATCCTTAAACTGGTTTTCATTATATCATTTTTACATAAGCTTTAGATTTTTCCTTTGTCTGGAGAAGCTCACTTGCCTCTTTTCAAAACCTAGGTTTCCTTGCAAGGTTAAAGGTACACAGTAATGTATTTACCAAGATTTTGTAGACAAACGGAAGTTCTTTTTTCTGTCATGCTCGTGAACAATATGAACTTGCCTGACAATGGAATTGAATATATTTTTATTCTTACCAGTAGGGTGCATGTGACCAAGAGGTTAACTATGGTGCTACTCCACACACCACACACAGAAAGAAGAGTGACACTAGAACCCATTTGGACACAGGACATGGGAAAGATTGGCAGGTTTTATAAAGTCTCACAAACCTCAGGTGCACATACAAGTGTTCAGACATTTGTAAAACTAATTTACAGCACTGGCTTTGAGATGGCAGTGAAAGCAAGACTAAAATATCGACTGAGGAAATGGTATGATCAGAAGATGTCTTTGTTTTTCCTGCAAGCACCCTTCTGACTTTTCTATCTAATGTACCAAAAGGAAGAGACTGCTTTCTATAACAATGTGAGATGTAGTTTGTACTCTTTTATATCTTAAACACAAAACTCCCTACCTGCCCTTACTTTCCAAACAGAATATGGATCAGATGTTTGCACCTACACTTCAAATTTCTCCTCCTACGATCATCTTTTTTTTTTTCAATGAATGAAAGTGAAGGTAGAAAAACTGCCAAATAAGTTGTGTTGGCTTCCCCTTAGTTTGCTGTTAAAGTTTTGCTGTTATCTCAGCAATATGTTGCCTTTCTGTTCTTTTCTAAAACTGTGTTTTTGACATACACTGTGGGAGAGAAGGTGGGGGAAAAGTTACTTTTGCAGGGTATACTTTCTGTATGGGCAGGGCAAACTGCTGTGATAGTAGATGAGCTAGTCGGTCTCTGCCTACCGCAAAGCAAAAACCTAAATTGCAGTTCTCTCCTGATTCCTTGTGGAAGGTGATACCCATCTGGAAGTCTTGGCTTTGGACAGCAGAAGAATTCATTAAGTTCACAGTAAATAAAGATCTGACTTGATGGTATGGACTTGAAGGTATGACCTTCTCCATCTTCAGCTTCAGTTTCTGTTTCAGGGATTCTAATTATTTTCAGAATATTTTCTAATAGAATCTAATGCCGATACAGGTAGCTGCTTAAGCTTTGTCCTTTAGTTTTAGTCTGCAGTCCTGAAAAATAATATACAAGGGTTAGTGTGGGATACTCAAAGATGTATAGGAAGAATTGAGGCTGTTTGTGTTACAACTTGCTTTCTAAAATTAGTGGGAGTATTGTTCTAATAGTCACCCCAAGAGTGCAGTGACAAGTTTTTAGGTGGCCAGTGCTCATGATCCACAGCATGGCCATAGAACCATAGTACCAGTGCAAACTATGGAAACTGACATGCCTCATTATGAAATCTCCTGTTGTAGACAGTGGTGACTTTTGGCATTGAGAAACTGAAACATCTACATAAAGACCAAGTGATATGCTTCAAGTCATAAGCAGGGCAGACTTCTCGGCCATAGAGCCGTTTAACAGGTATGGCTTCATAACCGCAGGTCCAGATTAGTTCTCAGTCCAGAACACACAAGTGAACCCTTTGTCACTAGGTTTGAGATAGCCATGTCCCAGCCAAGAACCAACACTGGTTCTTGACACAGATCTAATACCTGCACCGTGCCACTGCATATTCAGTCCTGTTAAAGCCACGTGCATGCGTCAGCTGGAAAAAACTAATTTACTGCCTTTTCCCCTGTGTGAAATCCTGTATCATATCTGCTTGGAAACCTCTGTACCTTTCTTATTTGATCTTTTTGCTCTCTGACTTGTCCAACACTGTCCTATGGACTATATAGTTAGTGTTCTCTGACATATTTTTTTTCATTAAATCCAAACTTCAAGTCTTCTTAAATTCCCTTCTCTGTATTAGACACAGGACAGCCTTTAAGGGCATCATCTTGGAGGAGGAGGAGGAGAGAAGGGGGCAAATGCAGTTAACTGTGGTCTATTAAACTAACTTGTAGCAGAGTGGGAGCAAATCTCCTTCTGCACTTTCTGTACATTTTGGGGAGGGTCATCCAGCAGTTTAAACAGGACAGACACAGGTCAGTAGCTTTTAGGAACAGAAGCCCTGTCTTTATAAATGATCATCCCTATAGCAATCTCCTGTGCTTAAATAGAACAACTTGTAGCCAGTGGGAGATTTATAACACACTCTAGGCCAAACAGTGACCCGTGAAGGATGCTCTGTCTTGTTTTAATTTGGCATCCAATCAAGCTGTGTCTGCACTGTAACAGAGAAATGTGCAAGCCAGTCTTTGTGTGCATTCTTAAATGTGTGTGAGCACATGTTGAGCTAATTGTGAGTGCTAGGCATCACTTGAGACTGAAATATCTGTGTCTGTATGATGATACATGACTGTCTGAAAGATGTCAGATCCCTAATCAAATGTCTTTTGCCTTGGGGGCTGCCAGTAACTTCTCTGCAGTATTACTTGTTCTAGCAGGTTTACAGAGGCTCACAAAAACAGGAGGTTCTGAAAAATCAGAAGGTAAAAACCCACTTTTTTTTTATTCAAAGAAGTTAAGGAGCACCATTGGCGTAGCAGCTTTCAGCAAATACCCCCACAAGAAGGGTAGACCATCAGCTAGTGAAAACCTGTAGAAATCATCTTTTTTTCCACCAGAGCATGATGTTCTGCTTGTTATGATGAAAACCAATATTTCTCTACATAGAAGGAGGTCTGTTTATGTTCTGAGAAGTAAATATGCTTTAACAATGCAGGCAGTGCTTAGGAGGGAAAGAAGCCTTGAATAAAACCACAGGTTTTATATATATGCCCTTGAAGATTTTTTTTTTTTTCTGGCCTGTGTTATCAGTCCGTGCTTTTGAACTGCAGCTTTAATATACACATGAGAAATTGCAAGGCTGTTGAGCATGCAGATTTGCCTGGGGGAAGAGTGCAAAGTTATTTAGCGCAGGTGTTTCTGTAATTGTACAACACTCCCTATTCATATGCCCACAAACTCTTATTCCCCTGTGTATGATGCTGCTGTTTAACGTTGGAGCACCAGGTTCTAATAGAAAAACAAAACAAAACAAAAAACAAGCAAAATCAACAATAATATTGCTTTATAGTGACTTCTTCTGTCAGTAATCTTTGACTTCACAAATGCATGATTCTTATGGAGTGGATGATTTTGTGGTAAATATTATTCATTTAAGAAAGTGTGTGTGCACAGCTTTTTTTCCCTTAGATGCTGTTTTAGACAATAGCTTGGCTCACATGCCAGGTTGGGTGGTCTGTGAAGAACATGACAAAAGAGACAATCCCCTCAGTTCATATGCTGCAGGTCATTACTGAAATGATCAGGTTCCACCCCGTATTTGGCTACTATAATCTACAGCAGGCATATCACCACTGAAATCACTAATATTATGTTGCAGATACTTGCAGAAGCTGAAGACCAGGGTTGTGTGGTTATCTTTATTGTTGTCATGCAGATTCCATTCTAGAAAAACTGGGTGCCATGTTACCCGCTGCACTCAGCACACACATCTGCCATGTCTGCAAATCTGTATGTGTAACTGGACAAGGAGGGGATAGCCTGTCTGATTCCTGACACACTACCTTTCTACATTTTTATTCATACACCTACTACATCTCTTGACTGTAGCAAAATGGATACACAGGTTACTGGTTTGTGTTAGCCTGGCTTTTACAAAATCATGTCAGTGGTGATCATTGCTTTAGAGGCTGTGATGAGACAAGATGATAAGAATTATTTTGGTTTTTTTTTTCCTCTTTAACTTAATGCCAAGTGCATGGAAGTTCATGAGGCACTGATGGATTAGGAACCGATTAAACAATAGAGTGCAAAGAGCAGTGATCAATGACACTAAATCTAGCTGGAGAGCTGTGACTAGTGGAGTAACCTGGGGATCAGTGCTGGGTCCAGTCTTGTTTGACATCTTCATCAATGACATTGATGAGGGGACAGACAGACAGGCAGACAGACAGAGTCTGCTCAGCAAGTTTGCTGACAATACTGAACTGGGAGGCTTCAGTGACACACCTAAAGGCTGTGCAGCCATTCAGCAAGACTTGGACAGACTGGAGAGCTGGGCAAGGAGGAACCTAATGAGGTTCAACAAGGATAGGTGCAGAGTCCTGCACATG
Organism: Ramphastos sulfuratus; assembly: GCA_013399055.1. NCBI lineage: Eukaryota > Metazoa > Chordata > Aves > Piciformes > Ramphastidae > Ramphastos > Ramphastos sulfuratus. Next base: position 7,350 of record WBNM01036823.1, on the reverse strand, counting down.
GGAAGGAACAATAAACTGCACTAGTACAGGCTGGGAGGTGATCTCCTGGAAAGAAGCCCTGTGGAGAAGGACCTGGGAGTCCTGGTGGACAACAAGTTCTTCAGGGGACAGTGATGTGCCCTTGTGGCCAAGAAGGCCAATGGAATCCTAGGGTGCATTGAGAGGAGTGTGTCCAACAGATCAAGGGAGCTCTCCTCACCATCTACTCTGTCCCAGTGAGACCTCACCTGGAAACCTCACCAGTTTTGGGCTCCCCGGTTCAGGAGGGACAGGAATCTACTCAAAAGAGTCCCATGGAGGGCTACAAAGACAATTAAGGAGCTGGAGCACTGCCCTGTGAGGAAAAGCTGAAGGACCTGGGGCTTTGTGGTCCAGTGAGGGGAAGACTTAGAGGGGATTTAATCAATGTTTATAAATGTGTGAGGGCTGGGGGTCAAGAGGGAAGGGAAAGACTCTTCTTAGTTTCACCCTGTGATAGGACAAGGAGCAATGGGTATAATCTAGAGCACAGGAAGTTCCACCTCAACATGAGGAAGAACTTTTTTAATGTAATGGTCACAGAGCACTGAAACAGGCTGCGTGGAGAGGTTGTGGAGTTTCGTCCTCTGGAGACTTTCAAGACCTGTCTGGATATGTTCCTGTGCAACCTGAGCTAGATTCTATGGTCTTTCTCTGGCAGGGGAGTTGGACTTGATGGTCTCCAGAGGTCCCTTCCAAACCCTAACATCCTGTGATCCCCTGACAAGAGCTGGCCATGATCAGCATTTCCGATAATGAACCCAAGATAATGAAGCTACAGTTGCTGAGATGGCCAGTGTTCCAGTACTCATTGCTGCTTGGTAGGTATTCTTATAGAATGGTATCATCTATTATTCATTTCAGATTTTAAAAAGTGGAGCAGAGAGCTGCTTTCAATGCTCTTGCAGTTCTTTCATATTGTTCCTATGCAGCTTGTATTCAGTTGCCCGAGTAAACACCAGTTTCTGTAATGAAAAGATTAGTTCTCTCATGTTCTGCTATTGAGTGTCCTCCTTGGTTTCAGATCCCAGCAGCCCTACTTAATTACTAATTAGCGCTCTTTCTGTTTCCTCCCATGTCAGTTGTCTCTGATAGCAAAGATTGCTTAGCAAGTTGACTTAGCACCTTTGCTAATTGCTCAGCAGTGTTGTGCTTTGATTTTTTTTTTTTTTCTTTCAGGGCTTTTGAACCCACTTGCTTCAGTAACCCTTTCAGATACACTGCTTCTATTATTGATATTCTTAGCTGAAAGAACAAGAGTCTGGCAGCCTTTGCTTTGAGGTATAAAGCAAAATGCATCTCTTTTTTTTACTGTGCACTGAAGAAGGATAAGATGCCATCTGAAGAGGCAAAGCTACGCAAGATGGCAGGAGTTGGCAGTGGAGGGTAAAAAGCAGTCTGGGTTGTGACTTGGGAAAACAGAATCAAAGGTGACTTTGCTTTAACAAAGAACTTTCAGTTTGGCTCCCTATCTGTACGGAGAAGCTTCCTAATCCAACTGCAGTTGTACAGCAGCAGCATTTTAAAAACATATTGTCTAGGTCACAGTTCCACAAGGCCATCCAGATGTATGCCACGTAAAGAGATAAGTCAGGTTTAATGCAGACTGGTTTGCTAATCGTGACATTTACATGAGTGCATTCCTCTTGCTATTATAACCCAACTGCAAACACCAATGGAAAAAAAAACACACCTATTGCTTTGCCAGTAAATATCAGAAAGAGTGAAGATCTGAAAGCAAACTTAAAAATCTGGATCTGGAATACTATATAAATGGATAGAAAAGGCACTACAGAACAATAGAAATTGTTTATCTTGTTACCCTCCTGTTGTTGGTTTTACATTACCTCATATGCATATGCCTTTGAAGATGCTAATAGCTGCTCTTCTGGGACCCACGAACTTTGAACTACTGCTGCAGCTGTGAGCCCTCATTTGTATCCTATACTTTGTTGTTGTTGTTTTTGCTTTTTTTTGTTTGGTTTGGTTTTGGGGTTTTTTTGGGGGTTTTTTGGGCCAGCAAGAACAGCTGAGATGAGCAGGAAATCTGTAACCATAAATGTCACTAATGATAAAAGAAGGAAAAAATTCACAAAAATTTTCATGAAAAATTCTTCATTTTTTTTTCCTTGGCACAAGAAGCAGTCACTGCTTTATCAGCTCACTCACTTGCCTCCACTACTAGCCTGCGGGTCTCTTATCTTTGTAGGCAGGGGCCAAAGGTGGAGGGAGCAGCAGGTTCAGATGATCTCTTCCAGTAGCAGCCTACAGGAAGAGCACTACCTTCCCTATCTGCCTAAAGAGGCAGGAGGAGCCAGGCAGACTCGAAGCAGGGCAAAGTCTCAAGTGATGTGCAGCTGAGAGGGTTAGCAGCACTTGCTGAAGGTCTCTGCCCTTCTTCAGGGATGGTGAGTGACCAGCAGCCAAGTGTGACTGAGCCGCCACACAACTGCAGCCTGAATGGAATTCCTTTCTTCTGAGCTACCACTGCAGTCTGCTCAGGCTTTGAACCATACAAGGCTGCGCGTCTTGTGTTTTCTGATGGCTGGTTTTTGTCATAGTTTTGGGTAGTTTTCATCCATGCAAACCCCCCCTGGAAGAAAGGGTGAGCAGTCAGTGCAGCTCTGAATTTTAAAAGAAGCAGGCTTCAGAGGGCTATGGGGCATTGCATCCCACCAGGTAATGCTAGCAGCTGTGGAAGAGGAATTACGAAAGGCCATACCACAATGCAGGGTTGAAACAGAGAGTAAGGCAGGGAAGTGTGCTTATAATGGTCTGAAATTTAGAGGAGCAGTTTGCAAGGAAGTTGAAAAGCATCCCTAGAACACAAAGGGAAGAAATCTGTGTTCGGAAACAAAATGATAGTCTGGAAAATGGAAAAAGTTTTAAGAGAAGGTTTTGTAGTGTCAGAAGTTACATTTGAAAGCAATTTTTCTGAACTGATCAGAACTCTTTGAGTTTGCAGAGCTGTCAGCTTGAGAAGAGCTCAATTTGCTGCAATTAAATGACCTGAAGAATAGAGTAGCACTTAAAGTCAATTGCATTTCTGAAGAGTGATGCTGAAATGAGGACTCCAAACTCCAACAGTAAGTATAGAATAAAATGAATGAAACCTGAAGATGTTGTATGACAAGAAGGTGAATTTTTGAAAGTAACTAAAACAGAAAGCCTTATCTGAAAAGGCCTGTGTAAGACAATAACCTGCCTTCTAATCAGAAGTCTTTGATATGATTATTCAAATCAAAGAGCTCTTCTGTTAAGTGTGCCTTTATCAAAATATCCATCAGAAATATTGTCCTGTACTATTTAAGCTTCAGGCAAGTGCTGAAATGGTAAGCATGAAGGTACTTTAGGGGAACAAAGCAGACTGCTTCTAGATGCAGGATGACAGCCAGGCATTTCAAGCGCAGTGGAAAGCTCTCCTACAGTCTGTAGTGCTGTCTTTGCTGGCCTCCACATGCAGTCAGCATGGACAGTTAACACATATGGTTGGCTCCCCTGTGTATGTGGTTATGGGCACACCCAGCACACAGGCAGCTTCCTTATCTATTGCTTTCTTCTTCAGCCCGTAATTAGGGCTCTGTAGCCCTAGAGAGTTTTACAAATCAGTCATCCAAAGCAAATCAATTTTAAAAGTGCACAGCGGTCCTAAGAGATCAGAACAAGCCATTTATCTGTCACTGTGAATATCCAAGTCTGTCCCTTTTTTAAACTGCCGCTTCAGCAGGATCACAAAGGAGAGGAAGCCAGGAGAGCGAAAAGACCTCCATTTCTCTTTGCATTGATGGTGCTTCAGATCCATGAGATTCAGGTGCATGCAAGTAGACTGGCTCATGGCTTATCCTTTGCTGCTGCTACTATTCTGGGTTTCTTGTTTGGTTTTTTTTTTTTTCCTTTCTGTGGATGAACAGAGAAAGGATTAGTTTATTAGGCCAGAAAGTGAGTGGGCAGGAGAAGTCTCCTAACCATCCCTACCAATGGGAAAGTATCACATTACCCAGCTCTTCTTACACTGCTATCCCTGGACTCACCCTGGGTAGGTGTCTAAGGAATACAGAGTTTTGGGTCTGGAGCATCCACTAGCAGAGTATCAGGCAGATACCCCCATGGCAGGATCCCCTGTTACATGGCAGTGTGTGAAGGAGAATGCAGAACCACATAGCTGTGGTCTCCGCTAAAATCCTCCCGGTTTTGACCACAGAAATTTCACTTTGCAGCTGAGACACTGCAGCAAAGCAAGCTTTACTAATCTATGAGCACATTGTTTTGTTGAGGTGAGCATGAACACGATGGCACATTTGGGGACTGCTGGCTGGATGTGGTGTGACTGAGAGTTAGCAGGGAGTGCTGCTTGGAGAAGACTTTTTGACTAAGATGTGCAAATGTATGTTTATGCAAACCAGTATGAACAATGAAAGAAAAATCAGAGGTGTTCTTTGGAAACTGTAGACACCTAGCAGGATCATGACATCCCTACATTAAACAATTCTGTGGTATGTTTTGTGTTTGGGGTTTTTTTCCTATCTTCATGAAAGTTTTGACGCTTTTTTTCCCCCACAATTATTGTGCCACCTGCAAAGGCTTTATCTCCATTCAACCAAACATCAGCCATTTGTTTCCAGTTACTCAGAATAATAACTTCTTACCCTTCTGAAATCAGTGGGGTTTGAACAGGGACTGTTCAAACAACATTTTATGATTTCAGTGAATTGGCACTGTGCTGCTTTTCTAATAGCCTGTATCAGTCAGGCTTATGAGAAACACTTCTGCAACCACTTCCTAAGCGTACTGGTCAGGAATGAGATGTTCAGTGGCAGAGCTGTCCATGCTGTCTCTCAGGCTTGGCATAGCTAAGTTCACCTACACACTTAGGAGAATGTGAATGTGAATGAAAAGTGGGAGAGTGGATTCTTAATCATTAGCATGTCCCCAAAGCACAACCCATCTTTTTTGCAGGTGTTCTTGTTTGACCATGGCTTTTAGACTTATACAAGAGATCTGGAGGGACGTAAGACTGGGGTTAATCAGGGGAACCATGCATTTTGTGTGTGTTTGTTACTGTATTTTTTAACGGTCTTTACGGCTTGCTGTGATTCAACAAATATTGTACCTATTATAAATGAGCTGTCTTTAGTGTTTTTCAGCATCAGTTTCAATGTCTTTAGTAACAACAACCTCCACACTTGCTTCAGCTAGACAACACCTGCTTAAATGTCTGTCTTGTCATTTTAACCACCAGTCTCCTTTCTGACATTCTATTAGAATCATAAAATGATAGAATGTAAGGGGCCTCAAAAGATCATCTGATCCAGTTCCCCTGCCAGAGCAGGATCACCTGGAGCAGATCACACAGGAACCCATCCAGACGGTTCTTGAGTATCTCCAGAGAGGGAGACTCCACAACCTTCCTGGGCAGCCTGTTCCTCCTCAGATTCACATGGACCCTCCTATGCCACAACTTCCACCCATTGCCCCTTGTCCTGTCACTAGGCATCACCAAGCAGAGCCTGGCTCCATCCTCCTGGCACTCACCCTTTACATATTTATTAACATTAATGAGGTCACCTCTTAGTCCCCTCCTCTCCAAACTAAAAAGCCCCAGCTCCCTCAGTCTCTCCTCATAAGGAAGATGTTCAACTTCCTTAATCATTTTTTGTGGCTCTGTGCTGGACTCTGTCAAGCAGCTCCCTGTCTTTCTTGAACTGGGGGCCCCAGAACTGGACACAATACTCCATACNCTTTACTGAAATCAAGGTAAAGCACATCCACCACTCTTCCATCATCTATCTACCTGGTTACATCCTCAAAGAAGGTTATCAGTTTGGTCAAACATGACTTTGCCTGTGTAAAAGCATGCTGACTGCTCCAAATGACCTTCTTGTCCTTCGTACAGCGAAGCACAGCACTGAGAAGAAGCCACTCCATTGTCTTTCCAAGGACAGAGGTGAGGCTGACTGGTCTATAGATACCTGAGTCCTCCTTCCTACCCTTTTTGAAGATTGGAGTGATGTTTGCCCTTCTCCAATACCCAGGCACCTCTCCTGTCCACCATGACTTACCAAAGATGATGGAGAGTGGTCTGGCAATGACCTCCACTAGCTCCTTCAGCACTTGTGGGTGCATTCCATCAGGACCCATGCCTTACTACATCTCTGACTTCTATAGGTGGTCTTCCAAGACCTGTTCTCCTTTTAGCTGGCATAAAACCACTTCAAACAGAGTCTCTGGGTGCAAGGTATTAGGTAAATGTTTCACACATATATTTTGTTTTAGTGGTTAAACAAATGTGCCTCTGTGTGCTGAAAAACTTTTATGATTGTTTTTGAGTAGAATGGAAGTTGGAGTAGACTACAAGCCAAGAAGAATGTTTTATGGGATGTTTCTACCCTACCTCCTACTTTCCGTAGTTTCTACATGTCAGCAAGTCTCAGACCATCTGAGAAGTCAGGTGCAATTTCACACATGCACCCACATAACAGCAAGGTTTGATTTACCTGTGCAGACACACTTGCTCCACTTACTTTAACTTAGAGATGAAAATCAAAACATCCCTAAGGTACAGGCAGCAGCTTTGTTATATTATGCTAAAGACGCAGTGTTACGGTCTTGAGCACAGTGACATAAAGGTCTTGCCCTGCTGGAAATAATTTGGCTTTGTGTTTTAAATCTTCTTTCCTTTTTTTTAATCTTTCTTTTTTCGTGACTAAAAAGAACACAGGGAAAAGTAATGAACTGGCTTTGCCTAACTCGTTGTCCCTTAGATTTTCTTACACCATCCAATGCTTTCTCCACATAATAATAAAAAAGCCTTTTGCACTTTAGCACCTTATTTTTATTTCCTTTGTACTGCTGCTATCAACATCTGCATTGCAAGAAATGCAGTAACCAAGATACTGACAGTCAGTCTTTCCCCATAGTTGGGTTTTCATTTCACATTACTGTTGCCATGAGACACCACTCCTCTCTTTTAGAGTACAGCCCTGTGATTTCCCTGGCCTCTCTCTTGAAAATCCTTCTGCCTACTTATTTCTCCTAAAATTTCACCTAATTTCTTATAGCTATATCTCATTAAATTCCCATTCCACTTTGTTGTAACTTTAATTATATCAAGAATTTTTGTCTTTTTTCATAGATCAGACATTAGAATTCCTTAATTATATCTGAGAACTCTTCCTAGTTTATCTAAGCTCTGGACACAAGACCAATTCCAGGACAATTCTAGGACATACCTATCTAATCCCTGCACCAGGGCACTATGGTTCTTCAAATCTAACATGTTATCCCTGACATTTTGGGTGCACACTATCCAAAAGGAAGGTGATTCTGCCCCTT
>WBNM01036822.1:231351-249523 GCA_013399055.1 Ramphastos sulfuratus | reverse complement strand
CCCTTAAACCAGCACAGCCACCAGTCCCATTTGTCCCATATTTTCTGATGGCTCTCATTTTCTTGCATTCCAGCTATATCTCTAGCTGCCCCTTTAAAAAAAAAAAAAAAAAAAAAAAAAAATCTTTCTCCTTTCTTGCTGAGGGTGGCACACAGAACCTCTCCTTTCTTTACACTTTCTCAGTCAATAATCTTATGCTTGGTTAATGTAATTGGTAGAAACAGAATTCAGTGACTTTCTCTCTGCTGAAGACTAATATGTTGGCCCATTTCAGAGTTTACTCCTCAATCCAAATTAAGTATTCGTTTAGTCTCTTGGATCTTGTGGATGCCAAGCTCATCAGCTCAGATTCAGGAACTCTTACCTGTGTTTGTGCGTGTGGAGAATCTGCCTCATCTTTTCGTGCCTTCCCTGACTGCTGACAGAGCAAAGCCTGTGCAGGTTAACTGAAGCTACTCACATTGCTTCTGTTTTTCCCTTGTTTCTGTGGATTCTCCTGATGTGAGCACTGTGTCTGCCTGTTATTTCCATTACTATGGGAGCTCATGTGTGAACCTTGAGAGGGAGTCAATTGTATTTGTTCTGGATTTTGTACAAGTTTTTAATGTGTTTTTCTCATGTCTTTTCTACTCAGCAAACATATTCCATTGTATTACAGTCTCTGGGACTAAATAACATGAGCTCAGGGAGTGGTTTTTTTATGACACTTCAGCTAAGAAAACAACAATTCTCCAATTTTCCACGGTCTTTCATTCTCCTCAGATCAGTTGCTGGATTTTGACTTATCCAACTTCCTCTTTAGCCCTTTAATACTCATGTTATTGGTAGAAAATAGGACTTCTTTTTCATCTTACTTGAACTAATTTTACACCTGTATATTCCCACTAGCATTGCTTTAATTTACTGTGAAGTGAATGAAATCAGGATCAGGACCACATGTGTAAAACATACTTGGATTTGCAGGTATGATTAGCTGTGAATTGTTTCATGGTAATTCTGACTGCAAAGTGGAGTACAATGACACACTGTTGGATACTCTGAGAGAGCCCACAGGAGACAGACAGCAGAGCTTTCTACAACTGAGAGAGGTGACAAAACAGCAAGTGAGAAGAGGAGAGTGAGAGAATGTGAGGATGGATAGAAGAGTGTGTGAATGGACTGATGAATGATGAGAAAATGTGCAGCTGAATTAAAGAATGTGTCAGCTGATAGATGGGAGATTTGCCAAGCAAATAACACAACTAAGAACACTTGGAGCTTTAATAAATGTTTCAAAGAGGTCAAAAAAACAAAGGTGTTCACAACTAGACTGGTAAACATTACGGTGAGGCTTGGAGGAAACTAAGTGACATCAGTATGGCAGGACAAATCTAACAAAGATTTGATTCACTCTTTTGAGAAGCTGGCTTTTCCTCTGGGACTGTTTAGGGTGATTGTGCAGGCCTTATGTTCTCTCTATTTTGTGCATATTACCTTGGATGAATGTCTGTATTTCCTTCTCACTTCAGGGCCTGGGGTGGGAGCCTACCTATTAACAGGTTGCCCAGAGCAGTGGTCAATGCCCCATCCCTGGAAGCATTCCAGGTAATGTTGGATGGGCCTCTGAGCAATGTGATGTAGTTGAAGATGTCCCTGCTTACTGCAGGGGACTGAGCCGAATGTTTAAATGTCCTTCTGACCCAAACCATTCTGTGATTCTATTCCGCACGGGTGTAGAATCTTCAGAGCTCTTTCTATACTTCTGTATTCAGGTACCCTGAGGCAGCCCTCCAGGCTTAGGGAACAGCTTGGGAAGAGTTAAGATCTTAATTCTGGCACTGAAATCGGTTACCTCAGAATAGGTAATGTGAACTTCCCAGGCTATGAGATACAGCATCCTCAGAAAATGGAACCAGGAGTGATCTCTTTTGTACAGCTTTAAGGAGATTAACCAGATTCAATACAAGGGACTGGGACTACTCTAAGGGACAGTAATAATCAGCATAGTCTTTTCTCTATTCCTTGGCTATGTCCTCCCCTTACAAAGGCTTAGCATGTGAGAAATGCTTGTGACAACCACCAGTGTCTTCTTTACATGTTTTGGCTTGGAGACGTTTAGGATTTAATAGTGAAAGCGATTCACGATTAAAATTGAGTGCTATTTCTGACAGGTCAGAACCACTCCTTCAGAGAAGAAATTTTTCCTAATGTCCAACCTAAGCCTTGTCTGGCACAACTTGAGACCATTTCCTCTCATCCTGTCACTTGTTTAATTGGGAAATAAGACTGACCCCTACCTCTCTACAACATTCTCTCAAGTAGTTGTAGAGAGTGAGAAGGTCTTTCCTAAGCCTCCTTTATTTTCCCAAACTAAATGACCCCCGTTCTCTCAGCTGTTCCTCATAGGGCTTGTTCTCCAAACCCTTCACCAGCTTTGTTGCCCCTTTGTTGGACCTGCTGCAGCACCTCAATTCCATTATAGTGAAGAGCCCAAAACCAAACCCAGTATTTGAGTTATGGCCTGTTTTGCAACATTCTCCACTGGAGGAAGGAGGAGGATGGACTCTTCTTGGGTGACTGTCATGCAGCATGCCCTATATGATAGTGTAAAACAGCAAGAATAAGGAATATGTGTGGGTAAGTGAGTGACTACTTACTTACTACTGCATGGTAGATGCAGAATGTAGCTTGTTCTCACCATCTGATTCCCAAAGGGAAAATCTTTCTGTATTAACACAAAGCAAATTCATTGTACCACAATGCATCCGCAATACACCAAGATTTGCAATCAGTGCACATTTATTTCTCTTTATAATTCATGAGCATTGTTTTGCCAGAGTAACTGATCTTTTTTGAGTTCTGAAGCCATCCTATTTGATTTTTGAAACTAATCAATATCACTAAAAACATGAACATGTGACGCTGATCATTTGTAAAGGACTACTTCCTGCAGGTTTTCTTCTAGCAGAGCAGAACTGTAGAGGTGTTGCATTTTTAAGGTGAAATTTAGGGTGTAAATATTAAAACAGCAAAAAAGTAAAAAAAATCTACTGTCAGAGTTCTCAGAAAGTGTTTTTTTTAAAGTATATTCCTAAAAATTCTGTTCATTTCTGTGACATGTAATTACTCTGGTCTGCTAAGAGCTTTGTGACTCAGAACTGCTTCCTCTCCACCTATATATGAGCACATACATCCACATATGCAGTACTAGGAGGCAGACTAAGGTGTTGACTGTCTCTGTTGATGACTCTATGAAACTTCCTCGGCTCGATTTTCTATAGATAGAAATGATATTTTGGTCTATTTTCATTTTCCTAGATAAATGAGCTTTAAATATATCCATGTAAAACAGGGCACAAATGTAATTTCATGCTACTTTATTAAGCTTTTCTCACTCCAGTAGGCTTTGATCTTTTCCTGAGGAAACTGAAGCTGGTGAACAACAAATGTAGGATGCTGGTCCAGAATAAGCATGCAAACAAATTTTGCTCCAGGGAGATGCATGGCATGACTTATGGGAGTACTGTAGAGGTCACATGTGAGATATGTTGGTGAAGATGATTTGGTTTTGGTACAGTTTTTAATATTAAGTTTTAAGTAGAAAGTATAGAATTTTTATTTTAATACACTCTAAGTCTTCTTTCCAAATTTAAAAAGTCTGATATTGTCACACCTTCTGTGACTTTGAAAACCTCTGTCTGTAAAATAACTGAAATAGATCACAAGAAGATCAGTGCTGAGCAGTTGTCTTTGCTGATCTGATGGGAGGAGACATTACAGACATTCTGATTAATAATCTATACATCTTCCACTAGTCATGCAAACCTCTGTGGTCATGAAAGATTAAAGGTCCTGGCAAGGTTAATAGTAGTCCCAGGTCCTCACTCAGTTTTTATCTGATCTGCTGACTGAGAAGGATTTGTAAGGGGCACATTGACACAATTAAAAGTCAATACAGTGCTGAGCCTCAGTTCAGTGATGAGGGAGAAAGGAGCTAGGACTCAAACACTCCAAGACCTTATTATCTATTTGTTTTTTCAAAGAGAGCAAGCTAGTGCTACGTGTTTGACCTCATTCAGGATCTTATACAAAATAAAGTGGCAGAGATAGATTGATGTCTTATTGTTTATTCTGGTTAATTCTTTTCTGAATATTTCTCTGTCACTCTTTTACTGGGGCTGCCCTTTTATACTTAGCAGTATCAGCTCCTGAGAACTCTAGAATGACCTGATGAGACTTTGACCCCTTTTCTTGTCACTTAAAACTGCGTAAGTTTCTCCTCATGCCATGGTTAAAAGTTCTAGTGGTTGGTGGAGTACTTCATGAAGTGTTCCAGAAAAGATCGCAGTATGATTACTGTCTGAGAAGTTTCTGAGCACAAGAAACATGCTGATGCTACTATTTCAGAGTGCAGCTCTGCAGCAATCCTGACAAACTTTGCAGGTCGTCGAGTAACCTAAGGAAACCAGTGACTCGAGGTCGATCATGTCATATACTGGCATTTATATCACATGTCTGTACTGTACTGCTGCAAGACAAAGCAGGAAACAAAGGGACTACAAAGATGAGGGGACTTGAGAATCTCTCTGAGGAAAGGCTGAGAAGAGAAGACTGAGAGAGGATTTTCTCAAAGCTTATAAACAGCTCAAGGGTGTATGTCAAAGGAATGTGGCCAGACTCTTTTCAGTGGTTCCCAGTGACTGGACAAAGGGCAGAAGGTGCAACCTGGAACACGAGAGGTTCTATCTGAATGTGAGGAAGAGTATTCTTGTGAGGGTGACGAAGCACTGGACCAGGCTGTCCAAAGAGGTTGTGGAGTCTCCTTCCCAGGAGAGACTCTAAACCCATCTTGACACGATCCTGTACAGTCTGTTCTGGGTAATCCTGTTTTAGTAGATGGGTTGGATCTTGTTCTAATGATCTCACAAAGTTCCTTTCAACTCCTACCATTCTGTGATTCTGTGAAATGTTAGAAGAATCAGAATAGTCACTGAGAAGCAAATGGGCTTGCAATAAATTAGGACACAGACAGAGCACTATTTGGGACAAAAATTAAATCTCTGTGTTGCACTACGGAAACATAAGCTTTCATAGAACTAGAGTGTGTGTCAGTGGAGTAGCGTTTTGTTGTGCAGTTATTCACTATCGCACACACTGTGATAGCTTTGGGTTAGCACAACTCCAGCCAGGCAGGAGTCAAATTCAGTTATGAAATCAACCTAATTGTCTGTTAGAAACAAGGTATTTCTCTCTTGGATTCTGTGCAATACTATGTTCACCGTGGTTATGTTAGATTCTGCCAGTAAGGCTTTCTTTAAACTAACACTACAGACTAGCTATACTGCTCCCCACCAAGATAGATGTTAACCTAGCTCACGTGGTAGGCCTGTGTTTCTTCTACACACCTGCAAAGCAAGGCAGTAGTCAGTAGCTAAAAAAATTATGATGGATAGCAGCAATTATAAACCAATAATATACGGGAAACAGAAAAGATTGCAAAGAATTTCCTGCCATATGCATTTAGGAGGCATCTGGACTACATCTGGGAAAGCACACGCTCAGGGAACTGCAGCTTGCTGGAGGTGTGTGTCTGTGCTATCAAGAATAATGATGAAATGGTGCTCTTCATGTTTACTTCTCGGTGTGTGGAGGGGAGGTGAGGAATACTCAATAGGAAGCATTTCTCCAAGCAGATGGAGTACAATGCAGCATTAATTGGCTGAGAAGTAGGGGAGATCACCTTGTGAGCCGTTTGCTCACTTTCCTGCTTAATCATGTTCAAGATGATTGATGACATTGCTTAAAGAGTAAGGTACTGGGATTGCTATTAGCATAAGTGGTGACATGTAAATATGACCGACCTTAACATTTACATTTTGGCTTATTGGCCATAGGGACAAGCTGATGTGTAGGAATGCATGTTGCTAATGAGTCATTAAAGAAGAGAAGGAACGGACCCCACTGGGAAGGTGTACCTGCTGATACCCCAGAGCAATTTCTAAAAGAGATTGGGATGTCTGCTGGGAAAATTGTGGAAGGAAGGAAAATATTGTTTTTTTACAGAGTATTTTCTAATGTGTGGAAAAATTTTAGGTGGAAAAAGGTTTCTGTATTTTTTCATTTCATCAGAAGGAGACAAAAAGAAAACTGTTCCTTAAAGCTACTGAGCTGATTTTCTTAAGGGCTACTGAAAGGTCTGAGTCAACTAGTCTCTTCAGTTTATATTTGCTGTCCAGGAAAGGTTGAAACAACTTCTAGTTTTCTGTGTGAATGTTTGAAAAGAAGGAAAAAACCCAACAATCCAAGGCTCCTAAACCTACTGAAATAAATTTCAAACAGGGTGTTTTCCACCAGTGGACAAAGACATTTTATCCTGACCCACTTGTACTGTCTGTCAAAAGAGGAAGATTGAAACTCGCTTAACACTAAACTACCAGGAATTTTCAAAGGCTTCCGTGCATCTGACCTCTGGTTGCCTTGAGGGTCATGGTAAGGTACTTCTCTTACACCCTTTAGAGTTCTAACCTTCAGCTCATAAATTTGACTTCGTGAGTACAGTGAGGCGACAGTCGTGACTTGACTTGCATCTTTTACACAGGCCCTAGGCTGATTCTTTGTTCCATCAAAAGCTCATCTCTTCTGGAGGTTACTGTAAAATATATCTGTGTTTCATCTTCCAGGGTTTGCTATCACTCTCATATTTTCTTTTGTGTGTGTAACTGCACAAAGACTGATGAGCACAGAAAAGAAAATGCTTGTTTGAAAGTGAATTCATCTTATTGGAGATGAGCAACAGTATGTGTCTGATGGATGTGTTACAAGATGGATTATTCCAGAGCTCCAGACGTGCCTTGTAGGGGTCTAAAATGCCAGCATGAGATTGGGGGCAAAATGCTGTGTGCTGCAGTTAATCCATATCTGTCAAGAAATAACTGTGACTACACAGCACAGGTCAACTGCTGGATCCTTTAATAATGGAGGTGTTACATCAACACTCATTATATCTAAGACTTTCTTACTCTGTAAGTGTCCAGTCCTGGAAAGGATTTAGAATAATTATGGACCCAAGAACAATTCTGAAGCTGAAAATTATACATTTTTTACTATAAAAGCTACTTTTTTTTTTTTTTTAGTAGGGAGATTATATCTGAAATCTGTCTTTCATGGTTTAGAAGACTTAGCTACCTCTTTTTCCTTTTTTTTCTTCTTGCCAAACTCTCCCCTAAACACACTGCATTTTAGTCAGGCTTGATACTGGTTTTCAGTTGTACCCTGCCTGTGGGGTAGCATGGTTGAAGGATCTGCCTTATGGTTCCTCTATGAAGAGGCTCTCTACAAAGAATCTCAATGGTTCTTGGGAAAAGGTAGTATGTTCAAAAGCTGTGTTTTTCCTTGCTTTTCTCTGTGGTGTTCCCATTGGGTAGTGTTTGCCAGACTCTAGCCAGTTCTAACACAGTGCTCCACTGTATCTGAATATAGGCCTGTAAAGTTGGGCCACATTCACTTCTGCTGCAGTGAATGGGTAGGCAGCTGGACATAAATATTTCACTTCTTTTCTGTTCTTCTGTTGGGGTAAAGAGCTTGAAAAGCTGGGCATAGAACTACAGATGTTAGAGTACCTGAAGATTTATGTGAAAAGCATGGGCTAGTTATTCTTGCTCTGCTCTCTGCTGACCTGACACTTGATTTCTGGAGACTAAAATGAAAGTTGGTGAATGAGATGTTGCGAGCCTGTGTGATGCATTCTAGTTCCCAATACGCTTTCTGCAGAGGCATCTGCAGATTCCAGGGGAGAGGAGGATTCTTCCACAGATGTATTCAGCTTCTTTTGGCCACAAGGAAGAAGATGGCTGGTCCTATCTAAACACAGATTTCAAGAGTACATGGCTGGTAACACTTTCCATTAGGGCCTAGAGAATTACATGAAAGAAGATGAATTATTGCTAAAAATAAATGTCAATGTTATTTAAAAAGAAACCATTCTGATTTATCAGCACAACAGGGTATGCATAGTCATCTAGAAAGCAGGTGACTTACTGTCATCAGAAGTAGAAACATTGCTTTAGTATGCAAATAGAATTAATTTTTTGCCCTTGTTGATTCTTGTGCCCTGGGGAGATGGACTCCATACAAATGTGCTTTCAAGTGAAATAAAACAAAGAAATGAAGAAGTCTGATGTTTCATTATTGCCTTTCAAGGCTTCTCCAGCTTTTCTGATTGTGGGATTTTTTTCTTTTATTACCACCTGAAGGGTGCCCACAGGATAGCTGGAGAGGGATTTTACATAAAGGCATGTTGTGACAGGAGAAGTGGTAATGGCTTCAAACTGGAAGAAGTTTGATTTAGATTGGACACCAGGAAGAAATTCCTCCCCATGAGGATGGTGAGGTGCTGGAACTGGTTGCTCAGAGAAGTTGTGGAGGCTCCAGGTCTGGGAGTTTTCAAAGCCAGATTAGATGGGACCTTGAGCAACCTGGTCTAGCTGGTGTCCCTGCTTATGGACGGGGGTTGGAACTAGATGATCTTTAAGATCCCTTTGAACTCAAACCATTCTATGATTCTGTGACATTTTCAGCTGCTGGGCAGTGTACAAAAGCAGGTGTAAGTGCTGACTGATGTCATCTCCCAATGCCTCAGTTTGTTGTCTGTAAATCCCATACACTGCTGTAGGTGAGACCTGACACTAACGTAGTATATCTCAGATGCGTCAAGTGGGCTGAAAAACTGGAAGTTATTTGTGGGCAGCTTGGCTCCTGTGGGTGTTTATTCACTGGATTTTATTGCAGCTTAACAAATAGCAGTCACACTGAATTTGGCAAATGAAAAAATTGCTTATTAATTTCTAATGATTTTTTGTGGAAGGCTTATAGTGAAGCAAGAGGCCATAGCTTTTCCTTTCATGAGTACTAGTACGCTGATGACAATTTTTCCCATGCAAAATTCTTTCAAGGGAGAACAAATAACAGAGCCATCAAAGGAAAGCTGGTTGGTCGGTTGGTTTTTGTCACAAACTGTGTGTGGCCTCTAAGCATCTTTTGATGTTGTGCAGATGATTACTTATAGCTCCATTGCTTGAGTGTGTTGTGATTTTTCTGGGGATTCTTCCTTCGCGAGTTTGAGCTTCTAGCCACTTTATCACCCCAAAATGGCTCATCTTTTGTATTCTGAGCTGTCAACCATGAAAAAGTCAAGAGGAAAAAAGAGAAGTCAGCTCCAAGAGTGTAGAAAAAAACACCATGTCAAATGAAGGAGATGTCCAGTGCTGGATAACTGTCACCTTAGGACTGCTTGGACAGAAACACAGAAAGCAAAAGCTGACTGCAATAAGCTGACCGTGTGGGGAAAGGGGTCAAGTGAAGAGAAACAAAGTGTACAAATGCCCATGTTTTACAAAAATGCTTGAGGTGCTCTTTCTTATTTTAGTTTTATCTGTTTATGTTCTTGTTTATTTTTCTGTCTTCTAGTTTATAGCTGTTGTAAAAGTTAATGTTTACTTTTGCAAAAGTTTAATTAGAATTACATCTTTGAACACACAAACCTGATGAGATTCCAGATTCAAATGATCTCCTGAAATGATGGAGGCAAAGAGCATAAAACTGAAAAGGAACATTTGAATATTGGCAAGACACCCCTACCCAACTCATTCCTAGAACACAAAGAAAGGCAATAAGAAATAAATCTTCCATGCTCTGCAGTCATTAATGTAGCCTCTCACAGAAAGCTCTTAGAATTTGAACAACTGAAGTAGTATTAAAAGTTGTGAAATGTTGTAGAATATTGTTGCGAATGGTGGAGAGGTTAGATATGAGAATATTGAACATACCGCCTCTTTTTGTATCTCTTTGAAGGCTCGAAGCTGGACACAATCTTTTTAGTAGGGCCTGTTGTGACAGGACAAGAGGTGATGGTTTTAAACTAGGAGAAAGGAGATTAATCTAGATAGAAGGATTTTTTTGCACTGTGTGGGGAGACACTAGTCAGTGTTGCCCAGAGAGGTGGTAGAAGCCCCACCTCCAGAAACATTCCAGGTCAGATTGTATGGGGCTGTGAGCAATCTTATCTAGCTGAAGATGACCCTGCCGACTGTAGGGGAGTTGTACTGGATGACCTCTAAAGGTCCCTTTCGGTCCAAAATATTCTCAAATTGTAAAGTGAAAACCCAGCAGTTACATTTCTTGTTGTTTTTAGAAGATAATTTGAGGTCTTTTCAGCCGTAGGCATATCTGTGAAACACAGAGAATGAGGACTGAGAGTAAAAGGACAACATTATTTTGCATAGTTCCACAACTTCAGGCAAATCCCATTTCCTTGTCTCTAGGTTTTGATGTTTCTTTCTCTCCCCATAAATTGCACAGGGATCTTTCTGCTAGTGTTTGTATTTGTTAGTGTGCTGACCTCATAAAATGGGGATCTCCAGATGGACTCTTATTCTAGCAAAAATGCCCTTTTTGTTTGTTTTCATTTACGTACACACCACCCCCACTTCTTAAAATTAGATTCTTAAGGGTTGATCTTCCATAACAGATTGATGTCAGCCTAGGCTTGGCTGAATTTTGTTGTTTCCCAGATTGTACCCTCACGACAAGACACGCATGCAATACCTCTTTTTTTTTTTTTTTTTTTTAGTTTGTTCATTGAAAAACAAAAAAACAAACAGCAAAGTTTCAATGTTTAAGTGAGCATTTTATTACAACTGAATTTCACAAAACTTTAAAGCATCAGAACGTGTCACAACAATGAAAACCTTTGCAGTAAGTGAAAGGCTGTCTAATCTTCCAATAGAAGTAGAGTGTTTCTTGGTGGTTTCCTAGTTCCTCTACAGTGTTGACTTACAATCTCTCTCAGACCCTTTTTGGCAGAGACAAGGCCTCAAGGGTTTCTTAAGCAATGTATGCCTTTGATCTGGTTTTGTCCAGCTTCAGCCCTCTCTTCCATCTGCTAATTTACAATCATGTTTTCCCCAATTCTTCCTCTCCACATATTGAAGGTGTGAATCATCCTCTTCATTCTGATTCCTCTTGGACAAATGGCTAGATCAGGAAAATGAGTTGCTAGAAATGGCCTAGCAGAAAGGCCTCAGGGTTGCATAGGATGGGGAACAATGAAAATCTATCATCCATTTAGAAATTGCCACCCATCAGTAGAGCAAAGAACCACAGAACAAGCTTCTTCCCTTTAAGTTCCTCACAGCACAGTTCCTATACCTTGTGAGCCATCCTCACATATGACTGATTTCTCAATCCAGTTGCTCTTCTGAGTGATATTTGCTCCTATTTCTCTTCCACCTTTCAGTGGCAGTTTTCTGTCAACATTTTGTTGTACTCAAGTTGAGGTAATTTCTGCTGCCATTAGCCGTTCTTGAGCTGTGTAACATGCTGTGGGGAGCTCAGTCCTTACCTGAAAGACCTATTGGCCATTACAATAAGCAAACCTAGCAACATGTTGGCAGATCAGAAAGGACATGATACATTGTTATACTATACATCCTAAATCTACTGCTGTCTTAAATCTTCCGTGGTATTGCTTTCCTATAGTATATCTTTGTACATTGATGAACTGAAGTAATACTGCCCCAGGGTGGGCAGCAGGTCTAGAGAGGTGATTCTGCCCCTCTGTTCCACTCTCAAGAGACCTCACTTGCAGTGCTGTGTCCAGCTGTGGAGTTCTTAGCATGAGAAACACTAGGAACTGTTGGAGCAGGTCCACAGTTGGCCACAAAAATGATGTGAGAGCTGGAACCCATCCATTGTGAACAGAGGCTGAGAGTTGGGGTTGATCAGCCTAGGGAAGAGAAGGCTCCAGGGATGCCTTATTGCAGTCTTTCAGTACTTAAAGAGGATCTGTAAGAAAGGTGGGGCCAATCTTTTTATCAGGGCCTGTTGTGGCAGGACAAGGGGTGATGGTTTTAAAGAGAGGAAATTCAAAGTATATAGAAAGAAAACATTTTTTTACACTAAGGGTGGTGAAACACTGGCACAGGTTGCTCAAAGAGCTGGTAAAAGCCCCATCTCTGGAACCATTCCAGGTCAGATTGGATAGAGCTCTGAGCAGTATGTATTAGTTGAAGATGTCCTTGTTGACTGCAGGTGGGAGGATGCTGGCCTAGATGACCTTTAAAAGTCCCTTCCAACCCAAACCATTCTCTGATTGTGTGACTGATTTTGTGAAAGCCCAGCCTTAAAGTCCATGAAAAAGCCTATACTGATGTCAGTGGATCCAGCTGTTGCCCTTTTTTTCTATTTGGAGTCCTATAATATTAGCATAAGTATTTAGAACACATGTATTTTGCAACCTGGTATTATACTGCTGGTGTACAGGATTTGTAAGTCTATATTGTATTGGTTTTGACAGTCCACTCTGCTGGCATGAGAAAGAGCATTTCAGAGATCTGGGTTGGGTTTGATGGCCTCTTGTGTGCTGATACAGCCACACCTTCAGCAGCACAGCCAGCAGAGAAAACTGGAGCTGTTCTGCATTTTTAGAGGAATGTGTAAACAGAACCAGTGGGTAGCTGTGCAGTGTTCTTTGTGGTCTGTCATGAAACCATAAAGAGCTCTACTGCTTTGCCCTGACCCTGCAAAAGCCTCAGAGCACGGGCCAAGAAACTGTCTAAAGCTGTAGTTAATGTGGTAACAGAAGGGTTTAAACAAAAACAAAACTGAAGATACAATCAGTGGAGAATGTACAGTGGATAGCAGCTTCAACTGATGAGATCAGAAGAGCTTCATGTTCCTGTCTCTTAAAAAACTTTTTAGCAAATAACATATCCTTCAAGCAGGTGAGAAATGTCATAGATTTCATAACTTTTAAGACTACTCCTTCTTTCTTCAAAAGCACTATTAAAATTGTTTATGTTGGCTTCTGAAATAATACGCTAAAGCAGAACTTGCACTGTTGTGTTTTCTTTTGATTCTTTGATTTTAATTTTTTTCCCTGAAGCCAAAATGTTCAGTGGAGAAGTTGCCAGCTGTTTGGTTTAGGCTAAACCTCATCAGTTTCCCTGCACTGAGAACCCTGTCTGTGCAGGGTTCTCTCTCTGTTGTCCTTGCAAGCTGCTAATCAAATTGCTTCTTCAATTTTGAACTTTGACTGTCACTTCAGGAGGCATCCTGAAGTAGTAATTGCAAACTTTTTCCAGTTTCCATTTGCCAAAATTCATGTACATATGAGCATGGTTTTAGAAGTCACCTAATTGCTTTATGGAGCAGCAGAGAGTTTGCAAATGGGATTTTATAGGAGGCTTCTGCTCTTTGGTGCTTAAAGTTTAAGTTTCCTGTAATGTGCATCTATTTGGGTTTTAAATGCTCTAAGGTGAAATCTGTCACTTCATGAACCCTTTCATTTGAGCTATCAATGTTTTGATCTGTTAATTATTTTGTGATTCACTTCACTCCCTTTCCACCTAATTCTCCTCTCCTTTTGCATTGCTATGATAGTACATTGAAACTCCTGTAAGCAGGGTGAACTACAGGCTCCATTCCATCATGGTTTTTTTTATTGGATTTACAGTACAGTTGCTCCTTATTTAAATTTCTACATAAACTTCACGCTGTATTGACTGCCTGGCAGGAAGTGTAGCCAAGAGACACATGGAGAGCACAATATGGTGAAGTGCTTCATAGAGAACAAGTGTTGAATGTGAGCTGATGTGCAGGTGACTTCATTCACCTTTCTTGGGCCATCACGATTTACATTCCCACTACAAGCAGTCGCAGTCAGAATGAACCTGGAGCCCTCTCTGCTGCTCAGTGGGAGTCTGCACCAGGATCTCCTCAGGTAGCAATGACCTCATGTGTTGTGTCAGCAGTTCTTACTGCATCAATGCAGTTCGTGCTGTGTACCACGTATATTTGCCAGATGATGCAGGATTTTTCAGCCACTAACTGGATTCAAATGTAGAGAGGCTTTTTGTGTGTTGTATACTTATCTTGTTGGTTTGGGGATAATTGTTTGTTTGTTTGGGTTTTTTGTTGTTGGTTTTGTTGTGTTGTTGTTGGGTTTTGTTTGTTTGTTTGTTTGTTTTTGGGTTTTTGATTGTTTGTTTAGTTCTTATCTTTGGCACTAAAGCTTCTCCAGATTTACCAGAGTCAGGTTACACAGTACCTCACATCTGAATTGTGTATTTGGACCTGTCTGGGCAGTAAAGGCTTGATTCTGAAATCACTGAAAGGGGTTGTCTCTAGAGTCACTGTATCACCAGTCAGCAGTGCCTTGGTGTCTGCAGGACAGAGGCTCCTAGTCCCAGCAAGTTGGGATAGATACAGCACTGTTAACAGAAGCCTCTGATACATACTACCGCAGCTGCAGCACTACACAGAAGACTTCTTGTATCTGAGCAGTTTGGTAGCAAAACACTCAAATACCCTTTAGAAGTGTCCCTTCATCTTTAGGGCGTATTGTGAAACCACAGTGAAATCCCCAGGATAAAATCTTACTCAACATTAAATCTGGCTTTTATCTGAAGGCTACAGCCACAGTCAGTGAGCAGGATCCATTGCCTCTGCCTGGGTCAACACACGGTTTCTGGAATCTCTTTTACAGATGTTTCAGGACTGCAGGTGTGCCCTCTTGCAACAGGGGCTGTAAGGAATAAGATTCTTTCTTTGCTCACTGATATCAAGTCTGATTAATCTTGTGTTCTGAGAGTGTGAGAAGAAACAGATCCCAGTATTTGTGCTCAGCTAAAGTTTAGATGGCTTACTCCTCCCTGTTCCCCATTCCCATCTTAAATATTTTATGATTAGCACTGATTTTAATCACCAGGTATGCCAGAAATATTAATTTATTCTTTCTCTGTACACACATTGATTTACGTCATGTTGTCCTGAAACCAACCTGGGATGTTTCTCAAGGGCATTATGTGTGACCCAGGGATTTTGGGAAGGTATTTTGCAGTTTCTGATAATGATGTGGTAGAAAAAACCTCAGAAGTTGCAGTTGAATTTGTGAGCCTGTCTAATCATAGTATACTGGTCCCAACTATAAAATAATTGGATATTTTCTAACTTACTTGTAAAAACTACAATAAAAGGAAGTAAAAAGCAATACTACTACAATGTATGCAACAGAACTTATGTGATGCGTGATGGGGTCCTTAAGCACAACCTCCATGTATTTTCACTTTTTGATACAGTCAAGGGTCAGGGCTGAACTGGCCACTAAATGAATGACAGATGTTCTTCATGAACCCCTCTCCTTATTCCCAAAGGGCTGAGAAAGGCAATAAAGGAGAGAGACTAGTGGGTTTGAAAAGAGAACTAAACCTATCTTTAATGAAAACAAAAACAATAGAATGAAATTGATACAAATAGATACAAACCCATACTGAATTCAACCTCCGATGGCAATTCTGTTACTGTGGGCAGGATTTGGGAAAGTCCCAGACTGGACTCAGTGGCAAACAGGAACCGGATTCTGGAACTGGATTCAGGATCTAATGGGTTAGGATCAAAGGCAGAATGGACAGAGTCCTCCTCAGACTCCAACCACTGGGGAAGAGGCTTGACCACAGTGATTTCTTGGCTTCATACTGAATATGTTGTCCATGGAATGGAATCCCTTGTTGGGCAGCTTAGGGTCACCTGTCCTGTCAGCTCCTTTGCTCAGGGAAGTTGCACCTCTTACTTACTGCACCCAATATGGTACACAAGTTTTAGCTGTGACCTTGTTCTGCACAGGAGCGAGCAGGAGCAAGAACCTTTCTGCAGCCTCATCCTTGGTAGTAGCTCTAACCATCAGTGTTATCACTGCTCCTGTCTGTGAGAACATGCTGTAAACTTCTGAAAGTGCTGTCACTGAGACTAAGCTGAGAAGTCAAATCACTGAACATAACTAGTGCTGTTTTAACTCAAACAAGAACAGATATGAATACTGAGATAGAGAAAATACGTTGTGATTTTTAGGAAACGGTTGATAAAGTTGCAGTGTTTATGCCAAATTTCATCTTGGCATGGTGCTGACATTACATGATGTTAAACTTTGGAGAACACAGAAGACAGACGTTTCTTCTTGCCCTTTGTTCATGTTTCCTTCTGTCCCTCTTCTGTTTTTTGATCCTCCAGTGCCATATTGAGAATTTGGTAGATTGGATTCTGGCCAGAATTTGGGAAGGAATTGTAATGCTTAAGCTTAAATTCCAGTTTCTACTCTAGTATTATCAGACAATTTATATTCTTGAAAGGTGAGAACATGGTTTTTTGGCACAACTACATCTGCTGAAAGTGAAGGGTGAGTGGTAAAAGGAATACATTTTTGTTCCTACCTGATGAGAGAATTCTGGAAGAGGATAGACGTTTCCACAAATGTGTTTGAATATTTGCATATATGCAAAATCTTTTTTTGGTTAGATTTATTTGTCCTATCAAGCTGCTTTTCTTCTTTGTTTGTTTGACAGTTTGAAGTGTGAGAGAGTTTTATCAGTGAACTCAGTAAACCCAGACTTTCCCTTGAGTTCCACAAACTTGAAACAAATGGCTAATTTCTAGAAATTAAATACCTTGAAAATATACACATTTCTGATCAGACCAGAGACTTGTCAGCAAATTGCGTGACAACAAAGCAAATCCTTAGTGCGTTAATAAATGCCTGAATGATATAATTCCATATTTTAAATATGTGCTGATAGACAAAGCATTATCCAGTTAATTTTGTCAGATTGGCTCTTAATTTTGTGGTTTGTGTGAGACAAGGCATGAATTTTCCTGTGTCTTCCTCCATGCAGAAAATCTCTGCTCCTGCCCACACCGCCTCTGCAAACGAGCCATCGTCTCACTGATGGGGCAGGGACTGCATTCCTGTTGTGTTACTTTCACTGCCTTAGGACTGAAACTTGTTGCTCCTCTGATGTAAAAGCATGAGGCTGAAAGTAGGATCAGGGGAAAAGCCCTCTAAGTATGATACTTGTTAGTTTACTGAAAACTAGCATGTATTTTGCTGGAGGATGTCCAAAGAAAGGCAAAAAAGGAGAATGGTCTAGAACAGAAGTAATTTTAAGAGTTGCTGAGAGAACTGGGGTAGTTTAACCTGAAGAAAAGAAGGCTCAGAGGAGACCTTCTCACTCTCTGCAACTCCCTGAAAGAAGATTGTACAAGGTGGGGGTTGCTCTGTTCTCCAAAGTGCCGAGTGACAGCACAAAGGGAAACGGTCTCAAGTTGTGCCAGGGGAGATTTAGGTTGGACATTACTAACAGTGTCTTCCCCAGAAGTGTCGTCAAGCCCTGGAACAGACTGCTCAGGGAAGTGATGTAGTGGCCACCCCTGGAGGGACTTAAAAACATTACTGATGACATGGTTTACTGATGACTTGGCAGTGCTGGGTTAATGGTTGGACTTGATGAGCTTTAAGGTCTCTTTCAACCTAAACTATTCCCTGATTATCACAGAATCACAGAGGCTGGAAAAGACCTCTGAGATCAAGTCCAGCCTATAAACCAACACCAGGACATTACGAGGCTAGTTGTAAAATGTGCTGGAAAACACCTGCATCTGTGTTTGTCTTGTTCTGATAGTGATGTCCACCCTCTCTAGCCATTAACTAAACTTTAAGAAAAAAATCCCTGTCATTTGGAAGTTCAGAAGAGTTCTGTGTTTGACATTTTGTCTTTTAAGCAAGCAGATGTTCATTCCTGGAAAACCCCTGCCTTCATCTAATACCACTGTACTCCGTTTACCAGGCTTGGAGAGTCATCTGGAGTGTCCTAAGTCTCAACTGTTGGTTACTGATGTTTTCTGTTGGTTTTCTGGTTCTTGTGCCTAAACCTGCAGGCGTGCTTCTCTGCCATTGTGCCTGCCTGTGTGTGGCTCAGTCAGCTGGATCCCAAGTGTTGCCGTGGAATAAAATGGCATTCCCAAGGCGTGAAAGAGTCGTTAACATAAGTGACAGTGCACGCCAAACAGTTCCTGTGAACTGCAGAGTTGATGATTTTCTCAGGATTTATGTTCTGTATGGACCACTGGGGTGGAGTACCCGGTATCTAATAGCAAGCTGCATTCCCCTTTGTAGTCTATTTTGCCACAAAACACTAAATGTATCTTTCCTCATTTTACCTATTTTTGGTGTAATTTTAATAAAATAGCCTTATTTGAATTTCTACTTTTTGTCAAATTGCAAACTGCCCAACAAGGTCAGCACTTATTAGTGGAGAAACAGATAGAGAAGTGTATGATATGATTGTAGAAAACTTTTTTTTTTTTT
>WBNM01036822.1:163734-231345 GCA_013399055.1 Ramphastos sulfuratus | reverse complement strand
TTTTTTTTTTTTTTTTTTAAATAAGGGTCAGAATAATTTTTTACTTGAATCAGCTAGAACTGTTTGATGTAGGAAAATAGACAATGGGACCTACCTCGGGTGTCATTATAAATGAATATGTGGAGAGGAGATAGCAATACAAAGACTCAAAATGGAGAAGGAAAGGAGCCCAACATATTACTGGCTGAAGCTGCCAGTTGGACAATGTCAGTGATTTTTACTCATGGTTGTATATTACATGATTGCAAAGAGCACAGTTATGTGGAAGATGATTTGAGATTAAACTTGATTTTCTGAATTGCCTGCAAGTAAGGCATAATGCAGGGCACTTTTCTGCAGGATAAATGGATGCTTGCTCCTGGGTTTGGTTTGTTTTTGCAGGGTACTGAACTGTGGCAGTCAGTTTAAGGATATTATATTTCTGGAAGTAGTTTAGATGTATATTCTCAAGCATACTTTTTTACTTCTGTGTTCATTCTGTCTCTTTCGACTTGGGGAAATACGTATTTATATATATACATGTAAATAAAGCCTCTTTTATGCCATTCAGCGGAGGAAATCGAATTTTGCTTATAAAATCTCTTTCATGGCAGCAAACACCTTCAAGTGAACTAATTTTATCAGTGAACAAAAGCTCATGCCAGATCCCAGAGGAATTATGTTAACATGGCAATGCAGCTCTTAAAATTATCACATCTTTTGATTTGAGACTATTGTTTATTTCCCCTCCATCATCCAAACAAACAGTAATAATGAAAGACTGGAGTGATCAGTTGGATTTCTTTCTTTTTTTTTCTTTTTTTTTCTTTTTTTTTTTTTTTGTCTGTGTGTGCACTCAGACACTGCCTGCTGTGTTTCTGAAATTCCCACACAAATAGCACAATGAAATTGCTGGTATTAGCCAAAACCATGTCCCTTCTATGCAACTTAATTCAGTTCTAGGAGCTATAAAACGTAACATCCTTTTGGTATGGTTTTTGCTTTATCTGTGATGATTTCTTAGATTCTTTGTGTTGTTTCAAGGACTGCTTTTGGGGTTTTTTTGGTTTTGTTGTTGCTGTTTTTTTCCCCCCCCAGTAGTAGCACAAACTGCATATTTTACTGTGCTAGCATTTGCTTTCTTTGAGTGATGATCTTATTCACAGGATTTTAATTGCAACCTAATCCTAACATGTGCCTGAGTAGCACTCCGTTGGGTAAAATCTGCTCTCCCCTCCTCCCATGTGGTTGTTTTTTTACTTGCACCTTTTAATTTTCAATTAAGAATTGTTTTAGAGAATAAGGACCTGGACTAAAGCCAGATTAAGGCCATTAAATTGTTTTTCATTGACTGCAGTGGGCTCTGGATCAGACTATGAGTGTATTAAGAAATATTTATTAGTTGGTTGTATGTATGGCACAGTCATTTAACACAATAAAATGAGCGACCATCCAGTCCAAATGAGACTGAAATCTGCATTACTAACCGAAAGGGAAGCTAGGTTGGTTGCAGGAAATATTTTTGACTTTGTGGTGCACCCTCAAAGACAGAAAGCTTTTCTTGTTAGCATCAGTGTAGCCTGGTAAATATCGAAGCATCATATTGACAGTTTAATTACCTTGGCACAACAGAACCTTTATCCACAAGTACCCATCACAGGAGTATACCTATTGAAAGGAGACACTTGTGCCTGCATCAAACCATTTGCTGTAATACATTGGTGGGTAATGCTTAAATTACTACCTGTCACAAGATGAAGGCTGTAAAACCTCTTGCAAATCAAATGGTAAATTACAATAATAGGTTTAGCTGTTTAGGGAAAACATACATTAATCTACAGCATGATGGAACCTTTTATTTGTAGGTTTTATAAAAGAACAAATGTATAGGAGAAGATTTTAAAGACATCGTAGCCCTGGTTACTCGCTCTGCTGATGCCTGGCTGTTCAGTAAGGAAGATGTTATTCTGTGCCTGGTTCACTAGATGGCAGAACAAGATAACCTTGCTCGGACCGGCAGCAAGGCAACAGGGTAATTTCTAGGGATTGAAACAAAAAAACCCAAAAAACCCAAACCCCACCCCGCTGGAGTTACAGTGAAATGGAACAATTTGTGATAAAAGGAATAAGAACATGAAAAAGAGAAAGTTTGTTTCCCCTTGATAAAAAAAGAAAAGAAAAAAAATTAAATTAACGAATTTAGAATCTTAAACTGCCATTCCAACAAGTACAATACAGTAATGGCTAAATTGCACATGCTGGAGTATGGAAAAGTGGAGTCTTTATTTCTGAGAGACAATGGAACACATTATAAAGCAAGTAGCTTGACAGTAATTTCTCCTTGTCTGTTTTTAGTAAAGATCCATGTGTTTGAATAAGAACTTTCTTCATTGTCTCTATCCACTTCTTTCAGAAAACTCACTGTATACTTCACCTTAAAGCTCTGCTCCAAGAAAACTGATCATGAGAAAGAGAGATGGAAATGGCCCTTGGGGTCGTATTTTTATCTCAGCAACACTAGTGTTAATCCAGAGTAAGTGTTAGCAGTGTCTGCCCCATAATGTAATGTAGTCCATTCCCTTGTCAATACAGGATAATTTCCTGTAGGGTATTTCCTAGCCATTTGTCTAGCAGAGATTTAAATGCCACTAGGCCACTTATTTTTTTACTATTCCTCTGTAAGAGTAGTCTATAGACAATCTCTGTGACATCCGTGACTTCACTCCAGGATCAAGTTCTAGTAAAATGTGCTTTCTGCAAAGCACATTTTTCCCTCTCAATCCACAAACATCCAATTGCATCTGTATCCCGCTCTTCACCTTGTTACCATAACTAACCAGCAAATAGCTTACCTGTCTCTGTATAGAAAAAACATACTGGTGCACATAGCCCCAGGCTCAGAGGACAATATTGGGCTGTGAATGTCCTTGGCTTTTTGAAATTGAAAAATTAACTGCTTCACAAGATTTCCACAGAAATTCTGAATAGGTTTTATTTTGCATTCTGACAAACTTGTGATCTGCTGCAGTCCAGGCTGATTCCAGATAAGAAAATTAGGTAGAAAATTAAGATTTTATCTTCTAAAAAGTCTTACAGTAATACATCTGAGTCAGAAAAGGTACCAGTTAAACAATAAGTAGGGTTTGAAGCTATGTCTTGCAACCTGCTTTTATGTACTGTGAAGCTGTTGGGCCAGTAACCTCCATTTGGTAGCTTTTATGTTTCTGGAATATAGAATTACACAATGGTTTGGGTTGAAAGAGACCTTACAGATCATCTAGTTCCAACCTCCCTACCATGAGTAGGGACAACTCCAAATTGCTCAAGGCCCCATCCAACCTGGCTTTGAACAACGTGTGTGTAGAAGGTGGAATTTGTGAAGCTGCACAGGAGATTTGAGTTCTATTCCTGCAAAAATGAAAGGAAATTCAGATAACACCATTCTGTACCTGTATTGTTGAGTTTCACTCTATTTCTGAATGCTTCTATTCAACTTGGATGTGAGACATTTATAATTTTGATCTATTTATTTTTACAGGTAAACAATATGGAAAGAGGAAAATAGAAATGGCAATTTCCCAATAGGCTTTATGTACATATAGCTATAGAATACTGTCCTGTTTGTGAAAATCTCTTTTGCCCGCATACATTAATGCCACCACTGACTTACAGGGAAAAAGCAGGAGATTTGCATATAAATTGCTCTTTTTCATAATACACTCAATTCTTCTGGGCTGTACATAGAGTAAGATGTAGACTATAGGTAGAAAACAAGCAGTGCAAAGAAAAAGATTCTACATTCTAAAAGAACAAGGTTATTTTAAAACAACAACTGAAGTAAATATCGTTACAGACATTTTCCTCCAAACTGGCTCATGACTGTTCTTATGGTTCAGCCTGTCTGGTTTGAATCCCTGAAGGACTGAGCTGCCAGCAGGATTGTACCAAGGGCTGACAAATGTAGCTTTATTCTTCCACTGGCTGAAATTGCCTTTTACATTTAGTAATTCATGGATGTCCTCAACTTGGCAGTGGTGAACAATCACATTCAGTAATTCAGCTTCTGCTTAAATGTTCTTAATACCTTGCAAAGTTGTTAGTCTGTTAGAGGAAGTCCAGGCATTTGTGGTTAATAGATTGTAACCTCTGAAAACTTAATTTTGCTTGTTAAACTTCAGTGTTGGTAAACTTGATTTTTTTTATCACTTGTGAAAAATATGAATAAGTGGAGCCAAATGACATCCTGGAGTAAAGACAAACCACCTGTGACACACCACATAACCCCTTAAGGGTGGCCAAGAGAATTGTCGTGGCGAGAAAGTCCTCAACATTTCTAGGTAGCCATACCTTCAATTTTTATCTGTCTATCCAATACATGCAGAAAGCACTCTAATAGTCACAAATTCCTCTGAGTGATCCAGCTCTGCAAGTGAAAAAAAATGTGTTGGTTAGGCATTTGAGAGAATTTGATGAGGCAGTGGCAATCCAGCCCTGAGTTTAGACTAGTAGCTTTTTATTCAGGTGGCAAGTGATTTGCAATCTTCCTATCAGTCTATTGTGTTGGTTGTGCTAATAGGGTGGTGAGATTTCAGTAGGTTTGCTCTCCTCCACTCCACTCCTCCTTGTGAGTGAAAAATTCGTTACCAGTGCGAGGAATAGCGTCACAGAGAAGCTCAAGCAGAAAACAATAACTGGAACACTTCTGAAGAGAAACCTTTACTTGAATTTCAAATACTAAGACTGTACTTAAGCCACAGCCTCAATGGCCTAAGAAAAGTGGGTCACAGATTGAAAGGAGAGTTTCTCATCCACATGTACTTCATGTTTATTTATAGTCAAACAGTTAAGTGGAAATTGGAATCTGAGTTCTGAATATTGACTCTGAATAATTATTTCTACAAAAAATCATCAGTTGTTTATATTTCTCTTGTGTATGCAGATCTGAAACTGGTTCTGATAACTTCAGCTGTGACAGGAGACTCTGTTATACCATTTCATAGAATTATAGAATGTTTTGGATTGGAAGGGACCTTTAAAGGTCATATGATCCAACTCCTCTGCAGTCAACAGGGACACCTTCAACTCAGAGCCCTGCTCAATGTGACCTGGAATATTTCCAGAGATGGGGCATCTACCACCTCTCCGAGCAACCTGGGCTAGTGTTTCACCACGTTCAGTGTAACAAATTTCTTCTTTCTCTCTATTCTAAATCTCTGCTCTTTTAATTTAAAACCGTCACCTTTTTTTTTTAATCACAACAGGCCCTGCTGAAAAATCTGTCTCATTCTTTCTTACATGCCCCTTTTGGTACTGAAAACCCACAATAAGGTCTCCCTAATATCTAATAAAAAATCATGCTTAACACACCTTAGCTTTAATTTGTGAGTAATTATATGATAACTAAATTGTCATCCTCTTTTTGCAGTGTTTTCATGGATGTTTGTGCTGTTATTATTTGTGGATAAATGTGAATGTCAGAATGATATATATCAACATTTAGGACTAGGCATGTTTCACCAACTTATTCCATTTATTTAAATATGTAGCTTCAAGGGCAATGGGCAATTTATAACAGAGGTAATAGAAAACAGTCAGGAGCACAGCCCACAGTGGTGGGAATGATTTTGCTGTGTGATAATTGACAAGAGCTGTAAGAGAAACTATATGGAATATTTGTTATAAAATGCACCATTATGTGAGACTGTGTTGGATTGTATTAACATTCAGAAGTGGTTTATTTTTGTCTATAGGCCTACGAATGTTTTAGCTTCAACAGGTCTACTCTTTCACACCCAAGGGAGTTCGCTTTTGTTCCACAAGTGGAGTGATGAACTTCTTCGGTTGAATCTAGTTTGTGGAAATAGCAATAGAGATCTGATATAGTAATATCTGTCATTTTTGAAAGAAGATGTAATTTGGGGAACTCTTGGTCACATTAGACCAAACATTGATGATATATTGAAGGCCATCCCTGATATGTCACAGCAGTTCTGGGAGTAATGGACCAAAACTTGTGAAACGTTGCTAGTAAGTTGTTGTCAAGGGTTAGATGAAAGACTGAGCTGAAAAGTAAATTCACTGTAAATAAGTAGAAGCTTTAAAACCTTCTTTCTTGGGTAATTTCTAATATATGAATGAATTATTTTAATTTGCTTAATTAGTTGTTTTGTGATAATAAAATAATCAACCAGAAGCCCAGCTAGCAGAGATTATTTTTACTGCTACTCACCCGCATGGATTTCAGCATGCTTCGAAACATGAGTTCTGAACTGAGAACCTGCAGCACTTTGAGACAGGTTGTCACCATTCTCCTTGCCCGGTACACACAAACTCATGCATCCAGTGAACAACAGGAAATTGAAGATTAATGAACACAAAAAAATAGTTTCTAAAAAATATTTTTCTCATCTTTCTTCTGTAAGTTCTGTTGTGCTGCCATATCTGACAGGGTCTTTGTTTGAGTGACAGAACTAATCTGGTTCCAGCTCTGCCCTATCTGGGACAAGTCTTAAGATCTATGGGTATGTAATTACCTTTGAAACTTCCACTCCTTTTCTATATTTGGTTTAAATTAACTAGCAAATTCAAAGGCTGTTGGCAGGAATAGACAGCACAGTCATACAAATTCTATTTCATTAATAAGCCAGGCTCAGGAAAAAAAAACGAAACATAGCAAACTGACTTAAACCAGTTTAAGAATATAACAGGGGAAAAAAACCAACCAAATAGTTCACACACATTAGAATTAAAGGATTTAAAATCTTAATCCTTTTCACTTGTCCTATTTATCCAGCCTTTTTCCTAACAGAACTTCCTTATAGCTTGCCCTAAAGATTAACAGAAAGTTATCTGCCAGGATGTATTTGGCAACATGATCTGGCAGGAACATGGAATACCTGGCTCCAGTTCCTACCTGCTAGAGGAAGTCATTTTACCTCGTGTTCTCCATTTGTGAAATGGTGATAATGGTTGTGATGTCCTTTGCAAATATTTTATTTATTATAAGTCCTTTATAAGCATCAAATATTATTGTACTGGAAGCTCCCTCTAACAGTATCTATGTTTTTTGAGAAGTTGAGTAACATGTGTGAATGTGAGTACTGAGGAAATTCTGAAGATCCTTCTAAACTTTCTGTTCACGGTTTTGTGATCTGATGGCAACAACAACAAGAAAAAGGCCAAAATAAGAGAGCTAAGCTGGTAAATGCAGACAGCTGGCTCATGGGCTTTACAGGCTCTGCTCTTCCTGTTCTGGCTGGGTCAGAAGTGTACTGCCTTCCTTCTTATATCTTCAAGTTCCGAAAGGCTGCAATCTGTCACTGGTGTCCAAGACCTCTTCTACTTGAAGTCATATTTAAAAAACAAAACAAAACCCGAACAAAACCAACCAAAACAAAACAAAATAAAACCACACCAAAAAAAGCAGAATAGAAGCTGCTGAAATGGCTTTCTTCCTTGTGCTGTGCACTGCAGTTGTTCACAGCTTGGTGATAGATTTGCCATTTCCCCACTAGGGAAACTTCCCAGTCTGGGACTGCCTCAGACACGCTGGTCTCCAGGTGAGGGGTGATGTGGGATGCTGACTCTTTTCATCTTTGCAACCCTTTAGTAGTTTCCGATTCCCTTTTTGTTCACTCTCCAGGAGGTCACACAGTTGGAAATGGAGAAAGAGAGTTTGCCTCACAGCTCTATTTAGCCCTAAGCCTGGTTAGTGGAAATAGCATTCCTCACAGTTGCAGGATAATGTAGCATCATAAATAGAGCTATCAAGATTGTCAGGCAGCCTTTGTGGTTGTCAGAGCAGTGATGTTAAAAGAAAAGGTTGAGGTTTTTAGTTGTTGTGCGGTTGGGTTGCCTTTTTTTTTTTTTTTTCCTAAATAGCTTTCCTCAAACTGTCAGGAGAGCACCTGCTGAAATGAAGTCTTGCACTTTCTGTGTAGCTTTTGTTCTCAGAGAAGGTTTAAGTAATAAATATGATGAAATAATTACATAGAAAAATAACAACTTCATTTCCATCAGAACACTGAGGGATGGTTGTGATTCTTCTAAATGTCTTGAACACTTGAGGAAATAATTGCAGCTGGGCTACAGCTGAAATACTCTGTGCAGTGTCCCGATATCTGTGGATAGTAGAGGCTGTGTAATACCTGAAAAAAGCAGGGAAAGGTGAAGGTTAGATGCTTATGCTAATTACTTTGGAAATGGTTGATTGGGAATGAATCGCCTCATCTCATTAGCATTCAGTAGCATAACTGCTGGGCGAAAAGGAAACAAACACTTGGAATTGCAAGGAGAGGCAAAAGGGCTGATTTTTCTGTGGCCATAAATCAGGGTGGTGGGTTTTACAAGAAATTTGGTATGATTTATGCCTGCCGAGGAATCAGCTAGAAAAAAATTTGGTTCTTAAGGTGAGCTTCAAGATGTCTCTAAAATCTCTGCTAAGCCGTGCAATGGGTTTCTATCTGTCAGTAGCCCACCCACATCTGTGTCTGATTTATCAGTAAATAGGTCATTTGGTTGTTGTTTTCTACAAAAGTGAGGGTAGAGGACCATAAGACTCTTAAATCCCCACTCCCAGCCCCGAAGCTAGTTTTTAATTCTCCCTGCAGAAAGTGTTCGTGGCTAAAGAAAGAGCAAGGGTAGAACCATGGTGCTTAATATAATCACTAACAACAAGTATCCTGTGCTTTATTATCTCTACCACAGGTTTAACGTTTTATGAGAATGATTCTCACTCCCTCCACCCTTCTGTGCTACTTGCTGCCTGCCTGCCCGCCCCAGAATGCTGTGAGAGTGTGAAGCCGGTGGGGAAGTTCAAGACCAGTGTTAGAACTGGAGTAAAGGTACAAAAGATTTTATTTTATGAGGAGTTTGTTTCTCCACAAGGCAGTTGTCAGTACTAAGTATATCTTTATCCTTTCTCCTTGTATGTGTACAGAGGCCAGGAAAAAAGGGTTTCACTTTGTGGCTGGAGCTTGTACCTGCTGCTTTGAATAGCAATGAATGAATCTCTTGCTGTGATCTGCTGTTCTCGGGTGCAGTTTGATGTGACCCAAGGAATTTGTAGTATGCCAGAAATGAAAGATCTAAACTGTTTAATATTATTCAGAGTTTCGTTGTTATTGTTTGTTTGTGTTTTAACTGACTCAGCAGTGAAGCCTTGTGGAGTTGTGTTTTGGGTGACTTGGAGTAGTTTTCTGGTTCCATAACTGCTATTCTTATTAGGCTAAAGGCTAAGGCAGACTGAATAACATACACCACAGAGTATTGCTGTTGGCATAAAATACAGCAGTGGCATAAATCTGGTTTACAGAGTTGTACTAAAGGACAGAGAAATATGGCTGGCCTCATTACTGTCACAGAAGTTTGTCTCCATAAAGTTTATAGTGGTCAAATTTGTTAATAAAATATGGGATACTTAACATTTTAGGGTAAGACAATGTATTGTTATGAATGTTTACTCACTGAGAAGAGGTGTGTGATATGTGTACACCTCTGGAGGAATGGCCGTGTTTCATGAGTTCCAGGTGGTTTGTGTGTGACTAACAGAAGAGAGAGAGTTCTGTTCTTGACCTTTTCGTAGCTGACATAAAAGAACAGCTTGCACTCTCAAGGCTCAAATATCCCTTGTAGACCAGCCACTAGCCTCTAAAGAAGCCCACAAACTGATGAGTTATGAGACAGGTGGAGACAGTTTGATGCCTTGCCACATTGGCCAGCTAATGTGGGGCCCAAATTCTTTTTATTAGGCTTTCTTATTTTTTCTGCAGTTAAAAGTAGACTTTTGTTTGGTGTCCTGGTTTCACAAAGTCAGTCCCTCCTTTCGTTAAAAGTTGCACGTAGTACAGCTAAGCCTGAGAGATTTGTAGGGTTAGGAGCCTTGTTGGAGTCTAACACAAAAATGTCAGGAACTTAGCAGCAGACTCATGAGTGATATGACACCCAGGACAAACACTGTGACCACTGGAATGCACATCAACATCCTAAATAGAAATTATTTAACTGGGAGAAAGGTAAACTAATTCATGTGTCAGCTGATATTCTTGGTTTCTTCTGCTAAGCTTTTATGAATAATAACCAGCTGTAATTTAGTATAATCTACTAAGTGAAAGCAAAAAAAATATGAAGGCTTCTTTGTATCCTTTCAACATCTTTCATGCTGAGGTCAGTGAAGCTAGTGGCGTTGTAATGATGGCAGAAGGCTATAGGAGTGAAAATATTGCTATTATATTGATGTTTTGTTACTAATTAGATGAATCCAAGTGCTCTTTCTTTAAGAAGGGGAAATCCTTTCCTGAGGATGTATGTTTTTAATACAGGAGAGGTATTAGTACATTTTCCTCCTTCTTCTGTTCTTTAATTCCTCTCTTCTTGTAATTCCCCCTGCCAAGATTTATCATGCCTTCATTGTGTCTGACAGCAACTTCCTCTTCATTCAAAATACTACTTTTCTAAATGAATCCTTGATGCCAATATAACCTTGATTTCTACCATTTGGGTTAGTTAAATTTTTAGAATGGAATGGGAACTGAGGGAAAGATTTTAACTGCACAGAGAAAGAAAAATCCATTTTAAGGGATTTCAGGACATTGAGCTGGTTTGTAGTTTAAAACACCTCCCACTTGATGCCTCGATGATATAAACCTCCCATGTTTCAGAGGAATGCACTTGACTACTCTCTCTATGTTTTGGTTGCTGCTTCTAGGAATTATGAATTGGGAGTTGGGTGCTGCCCAAACATAGTCTTTCAATTACTGTCATTGCATCTGTGGAGCCTATGTGGTGTTCATCTGTGGGTACAGCAAAATGGTTTCTATTGACATGGGTGTGTAAGAGGAAGACCTTGCCATCAAGGCACCACCTGTGCCTTGTATCCACCTGTGATTTGATGCACAAGTGTGTGTTTTCTTAAAAAATATATTTTCATGAGGATAGTTTCTTAACTTTGGATGATTTTTTTTTGGTCACATTTTACTTTTTTTTTTTCCTGTGGGAATGGATGTGCACAACATTTGTGAAGAGGCAAAATAACTAGTGTAAATGAAGGAGAGTGGATCTGGCCTATGCATGTTGGAAGGGTTCATACTCATGTCCTGTAAAGCTGGAGAATAGATTTTCTAACTAATTCCATGTCACATGTACAAATAAGCAATGTGTGGCAACACAGCAACCCATACCTAAGAAATCACAAAAATAAAATGCTATTTTTAAAATTAGGTGGGCCATTCTGACTCTGAGAGAGTGCTTACACAGAAATGGCTAAAAATGACAGATAAATTGTGCACTGGAAATGTTTGCCCTGCTCTAACCTTCAGTCCTTGAGTAAGTAACTCTCAAGAATGATTTTTTTTTTTAATTAAATTTTCATACATGTTTATAAGTGAACATACTGCTTGAACCTTGGGCGTAGCCTTCAGCAAGATACCAGCTTAAAGTTAGCTCTGTGCACTTCTCATCATAAGGTAAAATTCTTGTTCCTTTAATAATCTGTGCATTACATGCTAGTACAATACTCTCACTCATTCAACAAAGGGAAATAAGGGGGGCGGAAGGGGAAGAATGTCTGGCTGACTGCAAATGCTGTTATTTTATTGGCAGCTAAGCAGCAGCTTGGATTCCAAACTCCTCCTATCTTTTTTCTCTCGTGGCTATATGTAACATCTACTGCTCCTTTAGGCTCCTCAGGTGAAATGATGAATGATGGCTGTGGAATTCACACTGGATACATGCTGGGTCATGAAGTAATAGAATGGTGGTGGTATGATTAATAAGACATCAGGGTGGAAACAGGGAGATGGGAATGGATTGGTCTTTGGAGCTTGCAGAGAAGGTGTGAATTGTAATCGACAAGGTCTAGTGCCTCAGGGTTTTAGGCACTGTTTCCTTATAGAGCAGACAGATGATGTTTTAGCTGTGATATGGAAAGTAGAGATCTCAGTGCTGAAGCTTGAAACTAGCCAACGGGTGCCCGGTCAGTAGACTCTAAATTAATAAAGTAAATATATGCATATCCAGGTTGGATGAGGCATTGGACAACCTAGTCTAGTAGAAGGTGTCATTGTCCATGACTGCGAGTTGGAACTAGATGATCTTTAATGTACTTTCCAATCTAAACCATTCTATAATTCTATGATATTATTTCCCTGTTGTGGTTAAATAGTCAGTAACGGAAAGAATCTCACTCCCTGCCTTCTAGGTGAATTACAAGTAAGTTGTGAAGCATATATTCTTTTTGTTTGATTAGGTTGTTTTTTTTTTTTTGGTGTTTTTTTTTTTTTGCTGGAACAGTTTAGTGTTCTAATTAAAACTGCAGGGGTAGAAAGTGAATTATTGTAATTTGGCAAATATTTGGGAAACCTGAAACACTAGAAGACTTCACAATTTAAGTCACTTTGAACCAGACTCAGTATTTGTTGCTTGCAGTATTTGCTAGGTTTGACAAACAGAAAGAAATGACATTTCCAACCTTAATATGATGGAGCAGCTGCAAATTGCTAGGCATCTTTGTAGTTTTATGCGTATTGTGTCACATCACTTTAAAGGCTTTCTTAAAATCAGAAATAGCTTTTGAGAGGTCACCAAACTGGTTCTAGAGTTCTAAATGAAAGCTTAAATCTGATCTGGCAAGGTCATCTTTTATTGCAGTGATATCAAAGAATGTTTCTTGCTCTGTTTTAAATTCATAGTGCATATAATTAGTGAATATGTTATGGGGAAGAAAGTACCCTTTGCTTTTTTTTCCTCTAAGATGGAGAAATAAGTAGCTCTCCTTCTGGTGTTTTTATTTGACTTTTTTTTCCCCCCTAATAATATTGTCTTTTGCTTCAGTCGTGAGTTTTGGCTGTTGTTGTTTTGTTTTTGTCTTGGGGTGGTGGTTGTTAACAAAATGTCAGACTTGAGAAATTTGGTATGAGAATAAAAGCTAGGTACTGAATGCAGCAAATTTTATGCTGCACTTGAAGAAATGTTTAATGACTCTTGAGGAGGATGTGAAATGAAGCATGGTTGGGTGGTTAGCTCAAAGGACTGAGTCAGGACTCTTTAGCTTGTATTTCAGAATGACAATGACTTTCTCTCTGACCTTGGGCCACATGCCTGGCTGCATGAAATTAGGTGCTTGGAAACTCTGCTTCTTCAGGTTCACACATACTGGCTGATTCCTGCAGTCACACAGGGCCCCACAGACATCAGTCCCCACAGAATGAAGACATATATTTTGTAGTGTTTCTTCCTGTCTGACAAACTACTATGGGTCATTGCTGCCTGTGCCTATACTACACTTCAGCAACAAGCAGTCAAATAAGCAGACAGCATTACAGAGAAGGGGCAAAAAAGCATTAACACTGAGTTATAAAGCTGTAATGTTCTAAAATTTGCATAATTAAAACTGTCTTGTATGTATATGTGTGTGTGTATATATGCATATAAACACATACATCATGTATGTTTTACAGTTTCTGAGTTGGGCTGAAAACTACTGGATTCAATTAGGAATAAAATAATGCAACAAAATACTTTGATCAGCTTTGAAGGGCTCACATAGACTACTCAACAGAGAAGACCTCACTTATAGCTGAGTCTCAGATGAGATTTTTGAAAACATTTCAATCTTTCCATTAAATTCAGTGAGGAGGGCTGAAGCCATATATGCCGACCAGGATAGAACTTGGTGCGCATGAAATAATATCACATAATGGAAGGAACCTTTGGGGATCATCTAGTCTAACCCCCTGCTAAAGGAGCATCAGCCATGGCAGATTGCCCAGCATCACAGTATCTAGGTGGGTTTGGAATCTCTCCAGAGAAGGAGACTCCACAAGCTCTCTGGGCAGCCTCGTCCAATGCTTTGTCACTCTCAAAGTAAAGATTTGTTTTTCCTCGTGTTCAGATGGGACTTCCTGTGTTCTAGTTTGTACCTGTTGCACTTTGTCCTCTCACTGGACACTACTGAAAAGTGTCTGTCCTTATTCTCTTTATGTTCTGCCTTTAGATATTGATGAATGTTGATTAAAAAAATCCCTCTCAGTCTTCTCTGCTAAATAGCCCCAGGTCTCTCAGCCTTTTCTCATCAGAGAGGTACTTCAGTCCCCATATCACCCTTGTAGCCTCTGTTGAACTGTCTCCGGCACTTCTCTGTATCTCAAGCTCCTGTATTCTAGTCTTGCTGTTTCATCATTAACTTAAATCCTGTAGTCCTTTCTGTATGGGAGGAAATGGTTCAACAATACTAAACTGATGTCTTTGAATTGAGGCACTCCACATTTTACAGTAGTGAGTCCCAAGATAAAAGTTGCACCAGTTATTTCAGAGAGAAATAGGAGAAATCAGACAGAAGTAGGTGTTAAAAGGACAAGTTCTGGTCTAGAATGACAACCCCACTACCTAACTCCCAGTGTGTGCTGGGAAGGTAAAATGGAGAAGGTGAGAGAGACTGCTGAGAACTGCTGGTTTAGAGGAGGCAATGTGTTGTCAGTGTTTCAGTGGGGCAGCTGGAAATTTCATCAAAGCCCAGCAAACACTGGCAGGTATTGACAGTAACTTGCCACAGCACCACCACCAGGCTTTCAGTTCTGACTCCAATGTTTACTGCAGCTCTCCTAAGAAATGTGCAAAATATATGCATGGAAGGCCTGCATTTGAAAACACATACAGAGAACACAGAGGACATCTTAATGATCTGAAGATAAGCTGCCAGGTACTGTGACGAAGTATTTTAAGTAGGCGGAATCCCTGAATTGACAAGCCTATGTTGCTGTTCCCATTTTACATGAACATAAAATCTGAATGACTGTCTCCTGTCCGAATTTACACATCCAGGATTTTGTTATTTCAGAAGTGTACTGTAAGGTCCCCTGGGAAGGAACATGATTAAACTTTGTCCTAAGATGAAACACAGAATGTTATCATCTCTTCCTCGAAAGGTTTCACTAACCTCAAGACTTCATCATGGAGCTAAATTTAGTCTGGATGCCAGCAAAGGCAGTTCATGTTTTCTATAGACAGTGACAAACAGTGTATTCTCAATCACTTGCTCAGGTCAGAGTTCAGCTTTCATCCTCGCCTCTGGTCAGAGGCTGGATGACATCCTGAACAGCTGGCTCCTTGTGGTTTATGGTGCCAGCTGACAGTGGAGTAGTTTATTATACGATCTACAGCCTTTAATTGTCTGGAGAGATGTGGAGTTGACAATATTTGATAAGCCATTCATGATAAAAGAATAACTGCTACAGAGAAATTGAGCTGAAGAGGTGGCAATACAGGGCACAAATAGATGTTGTGATTATCCTGAGTGCTCTGAGTGTTTTTTCAAGTCTGACCTGGAAGCACATGGTGAAAAGAATGAGAAAATAGAAACATTACTGCCATTGTAGAGGTCCCTATCAAAAGGAAACCTAAGTTTTCTGGACTTTTAGGGAACAACACTGTGCTGAAACTCAATTATCTTATGAATTAACCTTCCTAGAATATATAAATCAGTTAAGAGAATCAGCAGTTGCATAATATTTTATAAAAGAAGTAATCTAACAGCTTCATAAAGTGAAAACCAAGGCAAGGATGTTAGATATCTACTTATTTACACTGCAGCCACCTTCATGGCCCAGGAGTATTGATGTAAAAATGAGTGCCAAACAACTTGTTTTCAGTCTCCTTTATAGTGTCCTTGGCTTCCTTGTCATTCAGTTTGCCCCCTTTATAGCAAGAAGCTACGCTGATGGCTCAGGAGACAAACTGAACATGCACAGGCCAGCATGGTAAACAACAGCCACAGCAGTCCCTGAGACACTTAGACTGTACTTGACATAAGCTGGACCTCAGCTGTATGAAACCTGAGCCTTTCATCTGTTGCTTGGTAAGTTCAGAGTGCAGGTGTTTAACCGGAAGGACTTTTGTTATCAAAGAAATACCATGAGAAGATCTCAGACTTTATGGTGTTCTGGGTTAATCTTCAATTTTGAAGGAGAATCCCTAAAAATATAGTTTAAAAATGAAATCTTATGTATAAAACTTAAATATCCCTGAAAGCTGACAAATGGATCTGAGGATAGAAAGCCAGGGCTGCATTCTTTCTTTATTCAAGAGTCAGCTTTTCAGGGGTAAAGATAGCAGTTCTTGTTTGTAAATCCTCCATGGGTGGTTCAGAGGTGCCTTTCCCTACTCCTAGGCATTACCCAGTGGCTCTGACCTCTCATTAGGAAATCTGGCTACAAAGCTTAGAGAGCTGACTGGTAGTGCTTTCTGATTTACAGCTTATTCACATTAACAGTGCTTTGGGCATGCAGGGTCATAGCAGAAGAGAAAGAACACTGCCATTCAGTCTCTGTGAGAAAACGGAGATTTTTAGCAATGATTTTATGTGTCAGATTAGCAA
This sequence comes from Ramphastos sulfuratus, assembly GCA_013399055.1. NCBI lineage: Eukaryota > Metazoa > Chordata > Aves > Piciformes > Ramphastidae > Ramphastos > Ramphastos sulfuratus. The sequence continues at coordinate 214,997 of WBNM01036822.1, read as the reverse complement.
GATTTAAAGCAATGTCATTACCAAAAGTGACCTGGAATGGTGATTCTTTGAAATAAGGTTTTAGCATTGCCTTGAGTTGGATGAAAATTATTATACAGAAGAGCTGTTAAGGAAGACAGAGCATTTGCAACTGAAGCTTTTAGTGGGAGCAAGATTTCTGCCCCATTAGCCTCTCCTGTAGCAAGACACAGATTTCATTGCAATGCTTGTGCAGTATCAGTGAAGTATCACTAACACTTTTAAGACATTCAGAGTGAGTTATATCCTATTATTTACATTAGAACTACCATCGAGCTCTGGGAACCAAAAACACGGAGTACATGGTCCAAAGTAAGTGACGAAGAACAGATTCTTAAATTCTAGGCTTGAATGTTTCCTCTATATCTGAAGGTATATGCATCTGAACACAGATGAGAGATTTATAAGTAGAAAATTGTGTGGAACAAGGAGAATTATCCCTAAAAATTTTGTCACAGCTAGTGGGAAAGAAGGCTGCAACAGATTGTACAGTTTGGATCAAGCAACAGCCAGTGCTAAGGTGTCTTCTCCAGAGAGATGCACGTTTACTCTGTAATGAAGCCACTTACCTGCATCAGCCTGGGCCTTATACTAAGCTATTGAAACTGCCAAGAGGTAGCTTTGTTAGTGAGAGATTTAGTGCAGTAGTACTATGGAACTTCTGATGGACTTGGAGATGGGAGAAACAACTTTCACCTTTGTCTTCTAAAGCTACCTTTTCCCACTTATCTTCTGGGCAGTAGACTGACCTATATCCCTTATGTTGCACATCTGAGAAGTGTATCAGCTGGTGTATGTGTCCTGAGCTTCTCTGGGAATTTCTTTAGACCTTTCCTCTTTAAGAAGTTTTCCTTGTTCCCGTGAATTGTTTGCAATTTGAGAATTTGGGGTGCATTAAGACTGACCAGCATGTCGAGGGAGGTTTTCCTCCCCCTCTACATGGCTTTAATGAGGCTGCATCTGGAGTATTGGGGAGCCAGGCTCCCCAGTTTGAGAGAACCACTGGAGAGCATCTAGTGAAGGCTAAGAAGGTGCTGAGCAGACGAGAATCTTTTTGATGAGGAAAATATGAGAGACCAGAAGCTGTTTAGCCTGGAGAAAAGAAGATTTAGAGGAAATCATCTCAATGCTAACCAATATGCAAGGGGTGGGTATCAAGAAGATAGGGCCAGACTCTTTTCAGTGGTGTCCAGTGACAGGACAAGGGGCACAAACTAGGACACAGAAGGTTTCCTATACGTAAGGAAAAACTTCTTTCCTGAGAGTATGTTTAAGCATTGGACCAGGCTGCCCGGAGAGGTGGTGGAGTCTTCTCCTCTGGAGAGATTCCAAACCTTTCTGTATGCCATCCTGGGGAACCTGCTCTGAGTCACCCTGCTTTAGAAGCCAGGGGTGGGGGTTGACTAGGCGATCTCTAGAAGTCCCTTCTAGCCTCCACCATTCCATAATTCTGTAACTTTGTTGAAGACCATAGCCAACATCTTTAGATTCTAAATTGTTGCTATAAACAAATCCCAGGGAAAAGGACACTCTGTGTTTGAAAGGGCTGTTTTTACACCCTTGTATTAAATTTAAAAAAAAAATGCAAAATAAAATCTATGAGATTCAGGACAAAACTGAAAAAAAAAGACAGCTTTCTCTGAGAGTATACAGTACACTTACCAGTGTGATAAGCAGGTCAAGATCATGGCAAACTTTTAGCGACTTAACAATTTTAGCCAGTACTTGAGCCTTAAGCTTACATTGTCATTTGCACTCTTTCCACTAGTGACTTTCACAGAATTGCAGAATTAACCAGGTTGGAAAATACCTCTGAGATCGAGTCCAACCTATCACTTAACCCCTTCTAATTAACTAAACCATGGCACTAAGTGCCTCATCCAGGCTCCTTTTAAACATCTCCAGGGATGGTGAATCCACCACCTCTCCGGGCAGCCCATTCCAATGGGCAATCACTCTTGTTGTGAAGAATTTCTTCCTAATGTCCAGCCTAAACCTGCACTGGTGCAGTTTGAGACTGCGTCCTCTTGTTCTGTCACTGGGTGCCTGGGAGAAGAGACCAACTCCTGCCTGGCTACAACCTCCTCTCAGGTAGTCGTAAAGAGCAATAAGGTCTCCCCTGAGCCTTCTTTTCTACAGCTCCCTCAGCCACTCCTCGTAGAGCTTGTGCTCCAGCTCCCTCACCAGCCTTATTGCCCTCCTGGATATGTTCAAGCACCTCAACATCATTCTTAAATCGAGGGGCCCAGAACTGGAGACAATACTCAAGGTGTGGCCTAACCAGTGCTGAGTACAGGGTCAGAATGACTTCCCCGGTCCTGCTGGCCATACTATTCCTGATGCAACCCAGGATGCTGTTGGCCTTCTTGGCCACCTGGGCACACTGCAGGCTCATGTTCAGTCGGCTGTTGACCAATACACCCAGGTCCCTCTTTGCCTGGCTGCTTTCCAGCCATTCTGTCCCCAACCTGTAGCACTGCAAGGGGTAGTTGCAGAACCCAGTGGTTGGAATTGTTAAAACTCATGGTCTTGGACTGTGCCCATTTATCCAGCCTGTCCAGGTCCTTCTGCAGAGCCCTCCTAGCTTCTAACAGATTGACACATGCTCTCAACTTGGTGTCGTCTGCAAACTTCCTGATGGTGGACTCAATCCCCTCATCCAGGTCATCAACGAAGATACTAAACAGGACAAAGCCCAGCGCTAATCCTTAGGGCACACCACTAGTGACTGGCCACCAACTGGATGTGGCTCTGTTCACCACCACTCTCTGGGCCTGACCTTCCAGCCAGTTCGTATCCCAGCACAGAGTGCCCCTGTCCAAGCCGTGGGCTGCCAGCTTTGCCAGGAGTTTGCTATGCCAGACAGTGTCAAAGGCCTTGCTGAAGTCCAGGTGGCCTACATCTGCATACTACATACTTAAAAAATATTTCACGAATGCAGGGAAGATTGCAATTTTCCACCTGAGTAAGCTGATGCAGAGGTGAAGGTTGAGGTTTTTCAAACTTGGGTGTCCAATGGCAAATCTCTTGTGGGAGCCGTAAATACTTAACATTTCAGGATTGCTTCAAATGGCATTCAAATGTGATGGCTTGAGCATCACAGTGGGTCTTTACCTTGGTGCTTCATAAACACAAAGTATTGTCATTATTGTGCTACAAAAGCCTCTCTATCCCACCAGACTTAAAAACTCAGTAAAATGTAAGGAAAATCACCTGGTAGCAGTTAAAACAATACTTTCTGAGCAGAATAGCTGAACGTGCCATTGATTTAATGATCCTTGGCAGTGACTGTTTAGCTGGATTTACAGGAAGCTTCACATGACATTTCATTAGTATCACAGTGAATTAACTTTATAGTGGTGTAGTGCTTAATCCAATTTAGGCTTGGTATTATTAATGATACTACTAGGGAAATAATTTTTAAGGCAATTAAACAGCGGTATGTAATGTCGCCAAGCATCACTACTGATATCCGATGGCATCACAAAATAACACATTTTGAAGGGGAATTGAAAATGGAAAGATAGTACTTCCTGGTGATTTAATCCTTTGCACTTGGAAGGCTACCAAGCCACATAAAAATCCATTTGAGAAGATCAACTTTTGAGGGAGCATAAGTAAATACATTCGTCCTTTTGCTTACTAACAGCTTGAGCCACATGCAGAGCATGTGTTAATTTCAGCAAATGTTGCTTTGTTTAAAAAGGAGGGCAGGAAAGCACTCTTGACTCCAGAGACAAAAATAATGGCAGATGAGGGCAAATTGAAGGTATACAAACCTTGTCATTGTGAAGTATTAGAACACCTATCCTCAAGCTCATGCTAGTATGAATTACCGCAGTCTCACAGTTTTGAGGTAATGACTGCATCCCTTTAGATATCTGAAGTCCAAAATTGATTAAATGCAGGGAGGAAAAAACTCTCAATCAGCAGTTGGTGGGGAGTAACTGACTCATGATTTTGAAAGAAACATCTTGCAGGAATGTAAAAAGAGGCTGTCTGTGACTGTACATCTTCCCCTTTCACAAGTGTAAGCCAATAGTAAGGATGTGGTCCCTCTTCAGCCAGTAGAGTTCACTGCCTGTAGTAAGAAGAGCTGAATGGGTGCTGACTTCAGTTGCAATACTAAACAGTGAACTTAAGTAGCTGAGGACACTGACACTATCTGTCACTTTTTCACAATGATTATACCTGAAATCATTTGGGTTGGACCATAGTTAGGACCAAGAACTTGTTTAAGCACCCCATCTGAATCAAGAACAGAAGGTCATAGTTTGAGCTCCACACTTCCCCTTGTTTTCAGCTATCTCATTGCTTTTTTTCCACCTGATTCAACAATTTGACTGTCTTAAATCAACCCACTGGACAGACAGAAACTTAAAGCATCACCAGCTTCTCAAGTAACATGGGTCTATAATCTTTATTTCCCCTGTTTTTCTCTCCCTTTTCTCCATGCAGATAATTCTATAAATCTCTTTCAGACTTGGAAGTAAATAGTGACCTCAGATTCCAAGAGAACATCTTGGGAATAAAAACTTGACATCTTCAGTTGTATTGAGCCTAAAACTCATTGAAACTGATTAAAAACTGACTGAAATTCTTGAGATTAGGAATGGCAACAGGTGTGAGTTTTGGGGGATTTTTTTTTTTTTGTGTGTGTGTGTTGTCATGAGGTGTTTTTTTGTTGTTGTTTTGATTTTGTGAGGCTTTATTTACTTATTTAAAATAATTCTAGCATTGGTTTGTGTGAGGTAAAACAGGACACAAAACTCCAGGCTCCCTTTGACCAGAATACCTGGTTGCAACAATTGTGACTTTGCCTAATGTAGAACAGCACCCTTAATTACTAATAACAACAAGGAACAGTGAATTGAACTAAGTGGCAGGTGCATTTTAAGAGGTTGTAAAATCTCTATTTCAAGACACCCTTGTGTTAATACTCCCTGACCAATAACCCATATCATCATATACAAAAACATTATTAAACTATAATTTATTAGATGGACTGCCTTGTGTGGTGGGAGCTAAGAGATGCTACATTTGTATTCTGTTGCTGTTTAGCATAGAGGACAGTCCTGAGAAGAAAGAGGTAGGGCTGTAGGTTCATGAGATGCTCAGTATGAGCTGTCTTGAGTGCACTTCCAGCACAGAAATCCAAGTAAGTACTGGGCTGCATCAAAAGAAGTGTGGCCAGCAGTTCAAGGGAGGTGATTCTTCTTCTCTGCTCCCTGAGACCCTACCTGGAGTACTATGTCCAGTTGTGGAGCACCCAACACAAGAAAGACATGGACCTGTTAGAGTGTGTTCAGAGGAGGCCCACAAAGATGATCAGAGACCTGGAGCACCTCTCCTAGGAAGGCAGTATGAGAAAGTTGAGGTTGTTCAGCTTGAAGAGAAGTTTCCAAGAAGGCTTTACAGCAGCCTTTCAGTATTTGAAGGAGGTCTCCAAGATAGCTGGAAAGGGACTTGTTACAAAGGCGTGTAGTGATAGAACAAGGGTTAATGGTTTCAAATTTGAAGAAGTTTGATTTTTGACTAGACACCAGGAAAAAATTCTTCCCCATGCAGATGGCAAGGCATTGGAACAGTTTGCCCAGAGAAGTTGTAGCAGCTCCAAGCCTGAAAGAATTCAAAGCCAGCTTGGATGTGGCCTTGATCAACCTGGTCTAGTAGGAGGTGTCTCTGCCAAATGTAAAGTCTCTCAGACTGGAGAGTTCTTGCTGCACATATTGTTCTGAGTGTTGGAGGATGTTTTAATGCACGTTTCCCCTATTCTGTACAATTGCATTGGCATCTATTGTGTTTTGAGATGATCCAATCTGTCTGCTCGCATGGTCTTAAAGTTTTTATAAGGTAGCTAGACTGAAGAGAGAGAATATGTGAAATGTATTCAAGCCAAAATGAATTGAACTTACTGCTGGAGACTAATTAAACTAGTAATTCTTCTCATTCCCAGTTCAAAGGCTCTCCAAGAGCTAGAGCAGGTTTTGCTTGCCCTTGTTCTGTACACCATTGTGTGGTCAGATATGAAGCACAGCAACTGAAAGATTGTTATAGTCTGTGTGCACTTGCGCTAATAAAATTGATGATATAAGCTTTAGACCTTAACAGTGAAGACCTGGAGAGACTGAGGAGGTACTTGGGAGTGGAATTTCTGCTCATGAAGTAATCTAATGAGAGCGTAATTGTGTACAAACTCTCAAGCAAGAGATTCTGGGAGAGTCTTCTTAAACTTTTGATGCTCCAGACATTCTCTTCTTCCCCCAGTGTACAAATAATGTGGAGTTTGCTGTGAAGGTGTTACTTTGGGGAAATAGAGCAAGCAAGGAATCAAACAAACCCTTATTACCAATAGCATCTTAAGACTCCATAAGGGATGTTAAACTTCCCCCTCTCATATATTAAGGCTGGGGGCAGCCTTCTGCAGAAAGGGGTAGAATTTTACTGTCTAATGCTTCTTTCCTCAGATGATCAAAATTCTACACACCAGAGAGTTAACCTTAAGAGTGATTGCAATTCCATAACGAGTTCTGTAAAATGGCTTGCTTCCCTTTGTAACTCTGGAAACACAGCTTTTATCAGCCTGAAAGTTGTCATAATATGAATTGAATCCTTGAGTGAGGTTAGATAAATAGTGTGTTAATAATGGTCGATTAATGTATCAGTGGAGCACAATAAATATGTTGTCTGATTTCATATCGAACACTGCTCCCTTTCTTTGTGAAATGCTTTCGTTCTTTTAAAGTCAGAATTTTTGTGTTGAAGCATTGACTGCCATGCTGAACCCAAACTGTGCTTTTATACCCCACTTATATATGTTGACATCACTGGAGGTATGTGGGACATATCTGAGGAGTTGGACTCAGCAAATTATCCTCTTGTAAGCTTATTTCGCAGGTACGCTAATGCCGCTGCATTTTTCCCAGAGAGGTCTGTGGTCTGTAGTTGATTTAAGGGTGGGAAATTGTTGCAGCCTGTTGCCAGTTTGGCCACAATATTTATGAATCTGAAATCCCTGAACAGTTACAGAATCCTAGAAACTACAGATGGAAAGGGACTATGAAATATTATTCAGAGACACGTGCCAAAGCAGGATTATATTGTGTAGTTAATTCTCTGGTGGTTTGTCCAGACATATTTTGAAAAGCTGTTAGATGATGCTCGCTCAATGCTGGGGACTATTGTATTCCATGTCACTTAACTGTATGTGTCTTAAAGCTGGTGAAAAAAACCCCATGCATTCACATAACACACATTTTTCATATGGATGAGCCATTTTTCATTGCTCTCCAGAAAAAGATAAGCCCTATTTAGTATTGACAATCTTCTCTCAGGCATCTGCTGTTGGATGTGGAAGTGGAATGATATTTGAAACTGAAAGTCTTGGAATCTATTAACGCTCAAATGATCATTTTCCTGGAGTATTTTAAAGCTTGTATTTCAGATTCTAAGACTGTGAGCAGCTAAACCTTTCTCCTTCACAATTTCTTGGAGACTTAAGAACTAGGAGCTCACAGAAAATGCACACAAATGAGGGAGGAGAGAGAGAGAAGAGAGATCTGAATTACCTCTTCCTCCGTATACTTTTCCTGGGTGTTAGAAGTGGAAAGCAGTGCAGTAGTTAGGATGGCATTTGTGAGTAGGAATGAAAATTCAGAAGAATACTCTTGTAGCTGTAACTCTGTCTGAATCTCACCTACATCTGCAAGTTTTGTTTGCCTAAATGGTAACTTGGATTTCATGTTCTCTGTTACCAATGGTTTTGAAGTTGATAGAGTCAAATTCTGCAGCTTACTTTTGGTACAAAGACCAAAGAACTTCCTTCACCTAGAGAGTATTTTTCTTCTATGACCAAAAGAGAAGCTGCAATTTTTTTTTTGTTCTGGAAGATATGTGTTTCTTTTCTTTTCTGTTGGGTTATTCACAAAAACATTAAAGGTCTGATTTCCAACTTTGTGACTGAGTTTCATATTTCAGCCTGTCTCATTGCAATAGAACTCAGGAGGTAAAATATTTTGCAAAGTAGCAGAAAAACCTTTTTAGTTCTCTCCATTTCTGAAACCAAATGTCAGCGTTCAAATGCTGATCTTTTTCATGTGCCAGATTGCTATGAGCTTCTGTTTTGCATGAGTTGTTTAGTCTCTCTAGCCACTCAGCACAGAAAGTGCTAGAAGATGCAGGTGCTGTACGTGGAATGTGCGAGTATGAAATTCAGTCTTAACTAATTCCATTGTCTTCAGCTAGATTTTAGTTGGCTAAATGAATACACGTAGCTGAACTCAAATATTTAATCAAGTAATATAAGTAAGGTCACAATCCCACAAAATAATGCAATTATTTCTGCATTGGTCCTTGGAATACCTGAATTAGTGATTTATATGGTTTCAACTAGACTTGCTCTATGTCAGACATTTTTATTGAATCAACAGGTATTTCAGTGCCAGCATGGCATTTTTAAAGAAACTTCAGTTTGTGAACATCTCAGTGGATGAGAAAGTGCCATGGAATAATGTGTTATGGAAAGGTGTAATGGAAAAATAAAAGATGGGAAGAGCTGGAGCTGTTTAGTCTTCAGAAGAGAAGGTTGAGAGGGGATCTTATTAATGTCTATAAATATCTGAGAGGTGGATGTCAAGATGAATGTGCTGCTCTCTTTTTGGTGGTGGCCAGTGGTGTGACAAGGAGCATCACAAACAAGACAGAACACAGGAGGCTCTACCTCAACATGAGGAGAAACTTCTTTACAGTGAGGGTGATGGAGCACTGGAATAGGCTGCCCAGAAAGGTTATGAATCTCCTTCTCTGGATACTTTCAAAACCCACCTAGATGCATTCCTGTGTGGCCTACCCTAGGTGATCCTGCTTTGGTGTGTGTGTGGGGGTTGGACTGGATGATCTCTGGAGTCTCTTCCTTAACATTCTGTGGGTCTGTGAATGTATGTACATCTTTGTGCTATGTAGGACTGCATAAAAATCCAAGATAAGGAGATGTGGCACACAATTTCAGGTATTTCTTGCAGTAAGAACATAATTTCCTTGTGCTAATTTTGTCTTTTAATATTTCTGTTGGGTATTCAAAAGCAGACCCCAAAATATCTGTGCAGGAACCTTTTCCTTTAAGATTCACAAAATTGGTTATATTATTCCATATTTGAGAACTGCCTCAAATATTTCCTAAAACTATTTGGAAGAGGAAGAGATGGCTCTAGGGAAACAGTTAGGAAAGGGAAATTTAAAGTTGGCTTTGTTTTTTTTTTTTGAGGACTTCAGGACAGGAAATGTTGCAGAATAGTTACTGTACTCTTGATATACTCAGGCTCTTTTCCAATTTAGACTGACTTCAGAGGGATTAAGGTTGTGATTAAGTTCTTGCATGTTGCTCTTACAAAGAGGTTAATACAGAGTCTTTTGGGAAAACTAGAGGAGGACGAGCAAACATGAACTCCTGAGTTAAGTGAACACTTGAGAACAGTGAACCTAAGGAAAGGAGAATTGGTGGATGTTTTTATGGTTTAGTGAAGTACTGAAGTGGTCAGGAGCAGAAAGAACAGGAGAGCCTAGATAAGTGCACTAGGTTCCTGACCGAAGGGAGAACGCCTAATTCACCTCAAGAAATCCCAGAACGTGGAAGAGAGAAAAGATATAATGAAAATTACTTGCAATAATTTCCAGGATAGACGGATTTTGCTTTTGTTGTGGTAGGCTTAAATAGGCTTATGCATGTCCTGGCTGGCCCAGACAGGTTTTTCTGCTCTCCCTCCTTCTATTTTGGGAAGAAGCAACTGCAGGAAAGAGGACAAAGAACTTGGAGCCACTGAGTCTAAGGACTCTGGCTTGCCCAGACTTGTTTTGCATCCTGTGGTACACAAGGTACAGACACTTAGCCTGTGCCTGCCTCACACAAGGCCTGTGTTTTTCCCAAATTTGGGTAAAGCAAGCCTATGGCTTCACCTAATATGGTCAGGCTTGGCTAACTGCCATTCTGATTGGCTATTCTGTGTCCAAAGGCCCATTAGTCTTGGGCTGTACTGATAAAAGGAGATGAGCAGGTAACACAACCTGCTCTGCCGTTGTATTCGTGCCTGCTGATGGCTGCTGCTGCCATTGCTCGCTGCTTCCGGCAGTGTTCTGCCTCTCTGCCTTATTGTATCCTGGAAACTACCTGCCTCAAGTTTACCAGGAACAGGCTCTAAATGCCTCCACATGATCAGCCTGCATAGCCAGCCTGAGATCGTGCTGAGGCTGCGCATTGCAAGACATCTTGCCTGCACCTGAAAGTCTCCTGCCAAGACAGCAAGTCCTGGAGACACATAGATCATCCAGAGGAGCCAGGACCAGGTCAGAGATAGTCTGCCTCCTTTCCCCAGCACCCTGTGAGTCCTGGGAAGAATCAGAAGGCTCAGCAGCTGACAAGACAGTAATAGAATTCCTGAAAGCCTTTGGGTAATGTCTGAAGCTGTAGTTAGTCCCGGGGAACTGGGAGTCTAATATTTTGTGAGTAAACACTTAAAACCTCTTGTAATCACTAATTGCCTTCTGCCATAAGCAGAAAGGAGCTTCCTGTGTCCATCTAGTGGATAATATGCAGGATAATTAACTGCAAGTGGTGTATTGACCGCAAGAACCTTCTCTTCAAGTGTAATGTTTACCTTTGCTTGTTATCTCTTAAAGTGTTCCAGTTTTGCCTGTTCCCTGTGTGTATAAGCATCCAAACTGTGCATTTCAAACCTTGTAAATAAGTTTTCTGGCAAGATTTAATGTTAATAAACAGTTTCCATAGTTATTAACAATCTTCGCCTGGATATAAAAATTGATATCTATTATTAATTTTGCATCATTTGTAACAGCTTTACAGTCTCTAGGGCATCTGCCATGTCCCAGGAGCCAAGGCACAATCAGATTGTGTGCATGTAGGATAATTCCAGGATATAATGTGGCCCGAGGCAGCATTTATTCTTGTGAAGGCATTCCAAATATACTCTTCCTGAATAGGGAAGGAACGATATAAGTATATATAGACCTTCATCATGTAAAAGCACTTTGTTGTTTTAAAGTTCAGTTTCTTGCCATCCCATTTAAACTTCAGGATGTTCAGAAAGTAAACCTCAGAGGCAAAATTCCCACCACTATCTCTATAGTTTGGGATCATCTTACCCTTTGCATGGAGTTAGAAGTAAAACAGGAGTTGTATTTTGTAGGCCTGCTAGTCTCTTTTCTTCAGTTCAGAGAGGAGAAGCTCTCAAGTGTTAACAGCATCCTCTTAACATCTCATGCATCTGATCTCTTTTCAAGAAACAGGAATTAAGTAGCCTAACTGTGAATATACATAGTCCATATAAGTTCTGAAATCACCCAAAATGATGAATTTCAGTGCCTAAGCACCAGGTCTGATGAACAGTGTGGAGAGAGAGGAGTTTCAGAACCATATCGTTTTGCTCCTATGCCTTTTTAAAAATGCTGAATTTTCACTTGTTAAATGTACTGAGCTCTCTGAAAATGCTACTGAATAAGCTAATTGCTTGTCAGCATAAGGGCTTGTGTAATCCTGTTTTCATTAGAGAGAGATCCCCTGCTATAAGAATGTTATAATTTGAAAGTGTCACTAGATGGTACTTGGGACTGAGGACTAGGCAAATAAAAAGGCAAGATCAGTTTTTACTGCATTTTTGGTGTGGCTGGGTTGAAGGATGACTTCACAAAGTTCTTTTTGGATCATGACACAGTGAGATACCAGAAATCCACAGCAATCATTGTAGAATTTTTCACTACCTAAATATCCTTTTATCTGAGAGAAAGCAGAGATTCATTCCCCTTCAGACCTGTGGAACAAGGAATCTCGCAGGTATCACACTCTGACAGATATTTGTTGTGAGATGTGACACAAGTACCAGATGGTTTGGATACTTGGATAGAGCAAGGATTTTCTGCTGTGAATTAACATTGTGTTGGACTGTAATAACAAACTTTGTGCCCGATTAGCTGTGCTGAGCAAGCCATGTTTGTAACTTAATCTGTTTCAGTTTCATGCTTTTATGGGTTCTACCAGAAAAATAGTCTTTTAGTTATGATAACTTGAAGCAGAGGTTGGTTAAAATGAGGTTGTGTATGCTGAACCCTGCTGCAAGGGTGGGGCACAGAAGATGTCACCGGAAGAAAACAGGTTTACTTCATGGTTTGGTTTGGGATGTCTTGAGCTAACCTTTCTTTGGTGCCCTCCAACAAGCTGAAAGTATTTTGTGATACATGAGGAATAATAGAAAAGAGACTCCACAGGCTATAGGGGGCTGAAAGTGGCTAGTGTGGCTGCATGTACTCAGTGGTCTCAGAGCCTCTGGCCCCAGTGCTCCCTCTACAGACTTTGTCCATATGAAAGAGTAGCTGGCTGTATGCCTAAAGAGATTGCCTTCGATGTTCAGGCAGTTTTGAAAAAAAAGGCAGTTTCCAAGTTGGTGAGGCACTTGGAAGAACCTGATGGTTTGGGTAGTGTTACTTTAAGGCATATCTTCATTTTAAGTAGAAGTTTTTAAGAGCTGCTTGCACGCTGAATCAGTTGTTTATCTTTAAGGTCTTCATAAAGCTTAGTGAGAAACAAAGCAGGAACATTTCTAATTTCCTTACTCCTGGGAAGTCACAATTATTTACAGAGAGTCCAGTTAATTGCTCTTTATAGACTAACTTGTATGTACCCCACAGAAACATCCAAGAGACTGGGAAAGAAGTGCTAGGCTTGCTGAAGTAAATGGCAGTGCTCCCATGGAGTTCAGTGGGGCCAGTGTTTTACCCTAAGAAAGTATAAAATAAGCAATCGTGTTGTCTGGGACTGAAAGAGAGGTGGGAAAATCAGAATTGTAACACTTCCTATTCATCTCCTCAAACTCTAATTCTTAATTTAGTAAGCTCAAACAAAAGAACAATACAAAATGCTGTTTGTAGTTATTCAGAGAACCTTTCTATTGAGGGGATTTGCTAGTTGCACAATATTTACTTCCAAACATAGTTCTCACAAGCTTATAAAGAAAAATGTCTGTCTGAAAAGAAATAGAAAAGTAATGGCAATAGAGATCTGGTTTTGCCAAAGACTGGAGACTACCCCATGTGCAGACATGCAAATCCACATACTTCTGTAAATTCCAGACAAACTAAGTTTTCAGAGGTCCTGAAGAGATGTTAATTACCTACTTCCTAGGACCCTGGCTTGGTCTCAAGAAACTGTGTCAGAACTCCCACTGGCTCCAACAATACAGTTCTGAGTCCTTTGAAATGAGTGTTATTTAAGAGAGAACTGAAAATTTTCTACCTCACAAGACCTAAGTTCGGGGCCTCACAGTCCTCCGATTTCCCTAGAATACGTGGTGACACAAATAGCACCTGAAAGAGCCCTGAGCTGCATTCCTCCGGGTGCTTTAGGTGTTACAGAAGTCATCGGATACAATAGGCGACACAAAGTCCCTATAGTTCAGCTCTGGCAGGTAAAGTCAAGGATTTTTCAGGCTGTGTGTGTCAGTCTTTTCCCCCACCCTGCCCCCTCGCAATCTTTTGCTTTAAACAATACATGCTCTTTGTTAAAGATTCGAAATCTTGACAGCTCATTTAGCGTTAATTATTCCTTATTACACTGCAGACAAGCCAAAGGTGTTCATGGTAATATAAAGGAAAAAGAAAATAATAATTGAGAGAACCCCACTGGAAGGGTTGTAATTCTCAAAGGAGGTTTTCAATCTAATTTTTGGAATTCAATCCGTTTCAGTTTTTAAGCCTGGATTTGTGACAGAAATGTGGGTAGTGCAAATAGTTGGGAGTGTTCTGGCAGAAGTGCTTCTGGGAGCAAACTGAGGGTGTGAGTGAAAAGGGTGAAAGACTGGCGAGGGGTAGTGTCATCAGAATGAGCCTAATAAAAGAAAAAGAATAAGAGGAATGTGGGGAAAAAAGAGAAGAAAAAAAAAATTAGAGACAGGCTTATAGAAACTTCAGACCTTCAGGTTCCCTGAAAACGAGATTATACTTTTAATTATTTTTCAATAAAATTAATTCGATTCACAGTTTGTCTTTCCATGTGGTATGGACAAACACAAGTAACACTTATCACACACAATTTGGTACCTTCATGTGAGAAGCTTCAATCAGAAAGATATTGAAAAGAGAGGACACCTCATTAGCTGTCACCCCCATCTGCAAATAAAATACCAAATATATAGGAACAAAATCCTTTCTTCAGCATATAAATTTTGGAAACAACTTGTGCATTCCACTGATCTATCCACAAAGACTGGGGAGACCACATCCAATCACTCACTGATTTCTACTCCATTGGTGGAGACTCCAGTTTCATTTCAGATGGGAATAGGAAATGGAAATAGTTTGTCTTTAGCAGAGGCATTTTTTAATATGGAACTGGTGGCAAAGCTAAGCTCTGGTAATGGTAAGTTCTTTTTGGAACACAGATCTACAATGGATTCTGGCAGGAAAAAAGTGTTAGTTTATGGTATTTTGCTAAAGTTTAGCAAGAAAGTCAAGCACCTGGATTATCTAATAATTTTCTGTGATGGCTTGAAGATTTTTAATTATCAAGAAATGTCTGATTTTGCAAAATGCCTTCTGGCCAAGAAGTGAAATCACAAAAACAGCTGCATCATATGTTTCGTTTGTATTGCTCTACTACAAAGACCTAGCTTTTTCCTGTGTGATTTTTAGACTTATATGGAATAGCCTGGAAAGGAAATGAAAGATGCCTCTTCCTTTCTTTTCATGAAAGACTAATGTCTCACCCTGGTAAATTCTCTGACTGCCACCCAGTGTGAATTCTGCTGCATCTTCATTGATCTGGGTAGTATTTTTGTTCTAAACTGTGCTCTCTGTGCTTGACATTTTCAAGAATACAGTGCATCTCAGGCTTTTTGTTTTTGTTTGCACAGCTAAATCATGAATGTTGTTGGGACATAAATGATAGACAAACTGATCGAAACTGATCCTTTGTGCCCAGCTGATTTCTGTGTGCTTTTTAGGCAGAGTCCTCTGAGAGCTGGCAGTAAGGAAAAGAGTCTTGGCTTCAGACATTATGACTGCTTCCTTGTCTTCCAGCATTAAAACCCAGAACATTGCTTCATGAGGGCCCTGAAAGTACAGATCTGAGAGAGATCTGAGAGAGAGAAAAAAAAAAAAATCAGTATTCAAATATGTTCTGCCTGGCCAACATGACCAAAAGGACTGAGAACAGTGTGATTAATCTAAAAATTGTTATAGATGGATGGCTAGTCATCTGGGTGCTTTTTTTGAAGCATGTGATTCCCTTTCAGCCAATCTCTGTTTCATCATTGGTGTTAAAATAATATAACCATATTTTTTTGTGCCTTTAACCTTATCAATTAGCTCAGTTTCATTTTATATTTCTGTTCTTTCATTGTACACTGCTGAAGTGCTATGGGCCTGTTTGTTGTGTCTGATGTGAGAGAGTCTGTTGACACCTGGTTTCTTCCATCTGCAGTTGACTGTGGCTTTTGGTCTAAATCCTCCCCCCTGAGATCTTTAATGAATTAAACTCCTGGGTACTAAAGCAAAAAAAGCCAAAAAAACCAAACCAAAAACATTTAATATGTGCATAATAGCAACTCTTCTCAAATTACTGTCTATAATCAGCAAGCAATAATCAGTAACGATTAGTGATAGCATTTTGTCTTTTATCTATTATTCATTGCAAATCGCATCTACAAAAGATAGGCAAATATTACACCAGATGAGGCTTGGCAAAAACTGTAGTAGAGGTAGCTAAATATGGGTATTTTTCAAGCTTTTACTAATTTCAGTGAGTTAACTTTTTGATATCCCAGTACTGGAAAGAGCCTCCAGAACGTACTTCAGAGAGAGGAAGATAATTTAGTTGTTCTGACTTGGCCTCCAGACAAACCTGTCTTTTTCCCTTGAGTGCACAGTGAAGCAGGCTGCCTAGCTTGAATTCCTAAATCATACGCCTGAAAGCACACAGGCGAATACCACTATCCCACAGAGTGATAGGGTTGGGATAAAGTTCAACCTAAATCCCATCTCCCAGCTTTTACCAGTAAAAAGGTTTTTTTGAAGTTAGAGTTGACCCTTTAAAGAAAAAACAAAACAAGCAGCCAACAAGTCTCCTTCAGCCTCAGCTCCTCAGTGCCAACTCTTCTGCTTTTCACTACCTTCTCATTGAGATAGTCCTGACAGTCGTCTATGAGCGACAGAACTGCCTGTGGTGATGTACTGTTTGGAGAACATTTTTAGAGCTATAGATCTGCTAGAGGCTAAAATATCCAGTTAATAGGATTACATTAGTTCATACCAGCTGAGGATGGTAAGGTTGGAAGGGACCTCAAAGATCATCTAGTTCCAACTCCCTGCCATAGGCAGGGACACCTCCCACTAGTACAGGTTACTCAAGGCCTCGTCCAACCTGGCCTTGAACACCTCCAGGGAGGGAGCATCCAAAACCTCCCTGGGCAACCTGTTCCAGTGCCTTACCACCCTCACTGTAAAGAACTTCCTCCTGACATCTAGTCTAAATCTTCCCTCTGCCAGTTTAAACCCATTGCCCCTAGTCCTGTCATTACAAGACCTTGTAAATAGTCCTTCCCATGTGTTCTCTCTTTTTATTTTTTAGATTCTTTTTCTTCATTTAAGTCATCTTTTCCATGTATGGATTGTTTCATGATTTCCTCCAGAGCTAGTAATGTAAAGAAGGCAGGATGGTCCAGTCATAGCTGCTGATCATAAACCCTGTGAGACTGGAGACCGTGGCTAGAAAGTCCAAGCCATGGTTGGTTCCTGAGTAGAAGTGTTCAGATAAAGACAAAGGGGTCAGAGGCTTAGGTGACCATGCTAAGCAGGCCATTGCCACATGTTCTGGAAGTCCAAAGAAGTTATTCCAACCAACTTGAAACCCACAGGACATTTTGTGGAAGAGAAACAGTGAAGTCTGAGCACAGATGCCAATAGGGAATTCTACAGTAAAGAGAATTGCCTTGTGATCTACTTTACGCTTTTATACAGAGCTACCAAAGTTTCAGCAAATATATTTCCTGGTTCCTTGGCCATCCCCTTTGCTTTTCTATCTGTGTGGAATAGGATGGATGGCCAAATCTGTCACTACCTGAGATTTGTTTTGCTTGCTGCAGATTGTATTAAAAAAAAAATAAATTTCCCAAATTTCCTGTGCGGCGTGACTGGTCACTGACCAAAACCATGTGCACACACAAGAGGAAGCTGCAGTGTGTGACTGTGTAGTCAAGAATTTTTCAGAAGGCGGAAAAACAAATCTAGAGTTTTCACCAAGTTAGTTCTTTTTAGAACGACAGCTGTTTTAGAACATCTGCAGCCGTCTCATGTCAGCTGATCAAGTCTCTGAAGAGGAGAACAGCTTTGGCTTGACTGGCAGCAGCAGGTTTCCAGATAACATTAATAACATCTGGAGCAGGGTGCAATCAGTGTTTCCGCTGTGATGAGGTTCAGCAACTTTTTGCTAATCGCAGTCTGATGCTTGTTAAGCCTAAATATGGTGCTTGAAGAGCTTTCATGTTATTAGCCAAACCATTTGATAAATTGCACTAATTTAGTCAACTTCAGCACTTTTGTTAGACAAATCCTGATAATTTTGAGGAGAAACATGGATTCTTTGTTCCTAAATAGCCTATTGATCCTTTTTCCTAATCATCGTATGCCTGTTTTCCACACGTTGCCACAAACCCTTTGAACTGTTTGGTAGCTGGAGAGACTTCAGATATGCTTTTGCCCAATTTTGACAGCAGGAAAAGTGTGTGTCTTCAGACAGCAAGGCCTGAAGAGTGTGGTGCTGGGCTTCTCTAAATATGCTATGTTTGCCATAGTCCAACAGAAGAAATTAGAGGAATGGAACAAATGAAAAGTCAAGAGGAAAATAAATTGCCGCAGACCTCCCTGGTTTGTGTGGCATAAGTGGAGCAGTTTGCATGGGTTAGAACTATTATTTTTGGCTGGATGCAAATGTGGGTAAGGTTTGTTGTACTGTTTTGCCCTATTTTCCAAGAAGCAGATAAGACAATTACGTTTTCCATGAAGCCTACTCCTTACACTTTGCCTGTGTAATTATATCTGTTTGTTTTAGGATGTCATGTTGCAACTAAACTGAAATCAGCAATTAAAGGAAAGGGTTTTGTTCCACACTTTGTATATGAAGTGAAAATGAGAGTCTTGAACAAAGAAGAAAGTAGCAGTACCTTTCTTGTACTTATTTCTGAGATTACTCTGGATGTATTCACTGAGTGTTCTGTGTTACTGTCCTCTGGACTCAGTGGGCCTGGCTCCAGGACTTTCCCTGTGTTTCTCAAATATACTTGGCTTCTTGCAGAAATGCTTAAGATGGCTGAAGATATTATTAGGATTGTCTTCACAGGACTCGTTTTGCCATGATGGGTTTAGCCTTTGTTTTGCCTCTCATAGATGTTGTGAGGTTTTATTTTCAAAAAGCTAAGCTGTTCCAGACTTAGATGATACCTTTTGCATATGGACAGAGGATCCTTGATAGATAATTCATTATTGTAGACTGGGAACCTTGCCCTCAACAAACACATTTAATACACATAACAGTGTCTCTTGGCTGTGTGCACTCCTGGCCCATCTGTTTGAATGGCATGGTGCCTGCTCCTTAGGGCACAGGTTTGAAGTGATGATGGGTTTAATTTGGCATGATCTGTGACAGTGTAAATACCATCACCTGTTCAAGAGGTACTTCCCTGTGAGCTATACCATCTCTTTGGAGAAAGTCTAGCAGAGGATATAAAGCTGGTGAGGGAATAGGAGCATCTCTTTGATGAGGAAAAGTTGAGAAACCTGGGGCTGTTTAGCCTGGAAAAAAAGACTGAGAGGGAATTCTCTCAATGTTTATCAGTATAGAAAGGATGGGCATCAAGAGGATAGGGCCAGACTCTCTTTAGTGGTGTCCAGTGACAGGACAAAGAACAACAGCTACAAGCTGGAAGACAGAAAGTTCCCCCTAAAGATAAGAAAAACTTCTTTCCTGTGAAGATGATGGAGCACTGGACCAGGCTGCCTAGAGAGGTTGTGAGGTGCCTTTCTCTGAAGAGCTTCCAAACCTCCATGGACCTTTCAATCCCAGGCCATGTGCTGTGGGTGACCCTGCTTTGCAGAGAGTTGGACTAGACCATTTCCAGAGGTCCCTTCAAACCTTCTATAATTGTGTGATCAGGTCATTGAATCCAGTTTTGAAGTTGTTTTACCTTCGGATACCTCAGACTCTTGCTTAAGGACTGGGAAAAGGAAAGACAGAATTCAGAGCCATTTATTTAGGGTGATGGTAATAAAATTTATTTTTGTAGACATCAGTTAAATAAAATCCTCAGAATATGAAAACTTCAGGCACTCAGTGTCACAAGAATATCCATGTGATAATCACCTCAGGGGAGAGAATTGCTCTGGAAAATCCCACTGTTTCTCTGGGTACTTCATCTTAAAGAAAGGGAGCTTTTTATTTTGAATTGTTTTGAAAAAGTTAACAAGAATTTTTAGAGAGAAGAACAGATCCAAAGGTAAAGAAATCATGAGTGAGACATACAACCTTGGACAATAAATGGGTTGCCAGTGATAGAGCAACAAGTTAGTGTTTCTCTATCTTGGTGCATGTTAATTATTCTTTGAAAATGGATAACATTTTAATGCAATTTAGATTGCCTTATTCTGGAGGTCAGTCTAATATTGTATTGCATGATGCCAAATTACTCTTCTCACAGTTAGGGGATATAATTAAAAGCACAAGCATGCTGGTTTTGATTAAGGGAGCTGAAAAGAGTTTATTTTCTTACTAACTAAGAAAAATGGAGTTTCATGGAAATAATTTGGGGGGTTTAGTTATGCTATTTCTTAACCTTTTCTTTGCCATTAAACTACTTGTGTGTGGCTGCTTGGAGTTATAAAGGTATTGGCAGACCAGATACAGATTCAGTTTCATATGAGCATCTTTTTAACATCTTTCCCAGGAAATACATTGCCATCCAAGGTAAAGTGTATTTTATGAGACTTAACTGATAACATCAATCATTTGTGGACTTTCTGCAAAAGAAAGAAGTAGAGATTTTGTAGTTATGTCTAAAGTTCATCATTTCTATCTATAGGAATGCAGTATTTTTTACACAATTAAAACATGTATTGAACTATGCTGTCAAGCACAGGAATGAGAAGCTCAGTTGTTCCTGTGAGTATATCTTCCCACAACATTCATGTCGTCTTCCATTCGTTATTTTGTTTGTGCAAAAAGCACAAAGGTCAAAGCCTAAGCAGACCTCTCTTTTCTCACACCTCCAGTTTTTCAATACTGGCAGTTAGCATCTCTGCTGTGGTCCCTTTCCTTGGAGTGTGTGATTGCAGGAGAATCTCAACTTTCAGTGAAAAAAAAAGTAAAATAAAGGCAAAATCCTTTTAGCTGATACTGCCATAGGGGAAATGGAGCTTGAAATGTGATCCAAGTGGCTTAACTACATGTAGGGAAATAACAGGAAATCCATGCTATTTTAATTTTGTAGAAGTCATGGTTCTTAAGCCATGTTTAGAATTCCTGGGGATCTGGCTCATGATTTGTGAATGCAGCAAGCTGGCAGGACTGTGCTGTTTTAAGTAACCTATGTCTCAGTCGCACAATGTAGTTGTATGTCGCAGAAAGCTGTTTTCCTGTCCTGTTTTCTCTTCTTTTGAGTTCTGATCTGGGGCTGGATTAACCTCATATTTTCCAGTGAAATAAGTACTTCAAATCTTGGGGTGGAAAATTTACTAGTGATCTCCCTCTTAAATATATATATATAAAAAAAAAAAAAATCTAGCTTTTCTATTTGTATATACTTATGTGACCATTGTAGTAAAAATTATTAAAACACCATGACATATTATATCCTGTAAGAGACAAGTAGGTGTACAGTGAATTTTCTAGGTAGAATAATATTTATAATGACAAGAAATATTAGAACTGTCAATGGAAATTACTTTGCTGCTCTACTCTGGCAAAACACCACTGGGAGTACTGCATCCAGCTCTAAAGCCCTCAGCAGGAGGACATGAACCTGTTGTAGTGAGTCCAGAGGAAGCCACATAAATAATTAAAGGGCTGGAACCCCTCTGTTGTGAGGACAGGCTGAAAGCGTTTCAGTTGTTCATCCTGGAGAAGAGAAGGCTCTGGGAAGACCTTCATTGTGGCCTTTCAGTATTTAAAAAAGCCTATAAAAAAGGTGGGGACAGACTGTTAGCAAAATCTGCTGGAACAGGAGAAGGAGCGATGGTTTTAAAATAAGAGTAAAGTTTCAGAATAGGCAGAATTTTTTTTTTGCACTGAGGGTGAAGAAGTACTGGCTCAGGTTGCCCAGAGAGATGGTAGGATTTCCATCTCTGGGACCATTCTGGGTCAGGTCATTTGGGACTCTGAGCAACTTGCTCCAACTGAAGATGTTCCTGCTGACATCAGTGGTTTGGCCTTTAAGGACACCTTCCAACCTAAAGCATTCTATGATTTTGTGATTCTGTGTTTTATATCAACTCCTTTGTAGTAGCAGAAAAGATCTCATTTGATTCAAAAGCCATTGGGTGAGGGCATCAGGGTCAATATTTTTTCCTTTCACTGCTAATCGTTTTCCCATGCAAGATAGATAGATATTCCTTGCTGTTAAGCAGCAGTTGGTGAAATCAGTATGGAGGTGGTCAAGTTTCTTCCTCTATCCATACAAGGAGTGGTGCTTCTGGGAGGATGGCGAGTGAGTGGTTATATGCCATAGACACAACAGGTTGTAGTGTTCATTGGGGCATTTCAAACTTGCCAAGCTGCAGGAAATTAGTTTGGTGAGCCAACATCTCTGAACTGTACTTTGAAGGTTAAAAAAGACTTTAAAATGCTTTCCTGGGTGCAGAAATACTGCAGCCTGTTTTGCTGCTGAGGCAGGTTTGGAGGGGAGCCAAGAAAAATTCCTGTGGCTATCGACTGTGTATGAATTGAGTTCAAAAGAGAGATCACTTGTTCTAGTGGACTGACAGGTATTTTCATTTTTTTGCAGCATTATTTCATTACTCATACTTACCCAGATTTATTTTGTCCTGCTGGAGGCACTTACTGGGCACAGGGGTAGATTTAATTTCAATAGAGGTTTGGACCTGGCTGTACTTATAGTACTATTAGTCCAGGGTTGAGAAGGGAAATCCAACTTGGATTGTTGATTTGCCTCTTGGCTGAGAGCTTATCAAGAGGGAAATAAATTTTCAGTAATAAAAGCTGCTCTTGACATTCCCTTATGCATTCCCTAGGCAAAGGTAATGATTAAATGGAGGTTGCACATTAAAACTTCATAGCCAGAGGAGAAGAGGAAGGACAGAGCAGATGCCCATCTGTGCCATTGAATGGTACAAGCTTGTGGTGTTTTGCATTATTATGGGCTCCAAAGAATTTAAGGATTATCTTTCTGCTTCTAAAGGTTAGGATATGTGGTACCAATTTAAATTGCTTGTGGGTTTTGACGATTCCTTCAGCTGTGAGATTAAGAAGACCTCCATGGTTAGCCATTATGCTCTGATTCAGATTTCTTCTCAGCTGCTCAGATTAAACAAGGCGGTGGAGTCAAATAAAGATGTGGGCTGGAACTGGTTGTATTTTCCACTCATGCTTGTGCTGAAGAGAATAATATTTTGTTAGAAACCTTGTAATTTGCATGCGAACTCCTCTTCGCCCTTTCCCTCTCGCTCTTTCTCCCTCCCCCTCCCCAAGTTGCATGAATTTACAGGAATATTGATGAAAAGAGAGAAGCTTTGCAAATAATACGTCCCAAGAAACTGCCCATTGAACAGTGTTCTGCTTCAGCTGTTTGTCTAATATATCTGTCTTGAAAGATTACCCATGATGGGGACTCCAAAAACTTCTGAAGCAATATGCTGTTTGGTTTCTGGGTTTAGAAATCTTTGCTTGGTGTCTAATCCTTTTACTTAATGTTTTATACACAAACCACATGGAAAATACAATGTTCCCTTTCGTTCAACAGTCCTACTTGAAGGTTAGTTTCACAAAGGCCCTTCTTTCTTCTGAACAACTTTGCTCTTTCAATCATCCCTTGCAAGTCATATTTTCTAGAAGTTAAAAGATAATGTGTTATCTTGATGAGACACATAGGAGAAGGAGAAGACTGTCAAATGAAACTGCGTGAGAAATTATTTATATTCCAAGATGTGCTAATGAAATATTTCATAACTTCATTAATATGAACACCAGCATGATATCCTTTAGATTTCTGAGAGTTTGCATTCCTTCAGTGTGATTTCCAATGAAGTTTGTTCTATTGGGTGTTCTAGCAAAAATTAAATAGGCTAAAAATCTAAGTGCTGGATATAGCCATAACTGTGCCAGCAAACAGCACTAGGTGTGGTTATGGCTCAGTGTTCAGGTCACCAGGGCATCAGGTTCCGCAAGCTGTAGAATAAAGAGGTTCTACTGATATGAGATGTGCCAGTGTCTCTTTGTATCATCATCTCCATCCAAAGTCTCTCTGTCTTATTACAACCCTGTTGATGCCACTAGTGATGCTGGGTTTGAAGTCTTATCTGTCTCTTCAGAATTCGAACGAGATGGCTTAAGATGTTCTATTGTGGAAACCAGTCACTTCTAATATTCTTGCATTAGCAGCTGGTCTCCAGTCTTCTCCCTTCTTAGAAGCTTCTTTCCAGTGTCATCAGTGATGTTAATAATGTGACATAAGTCCTTTTTTAATTCTTACATTAGGACAGTAAATTAAGATCAAGTGCTTTTCCAGTGTAGCATTAAAACAAGTGGTATTGTCTTTGTTCCCACCTCTGCTTTTGTCTCCTTGTTTCTTTTCCTTCATCTTCCTTTCCCTCTTTCCTGTTTCTTTTCTTAACCCATAATAGTTGCTACCTTGTACTCCTTTGGGAATGCCCTGAATTTCAGTAATCAGACAGAGCCTCTTCAACCCAAGATCTGCCATTGTGTAATGGCCTCTAAGCATTCCCTTGAGACAGTCAGAAGGACCAACAGGAATCAAATTTGATCTCTTTAGGGAAATGAAAGGGGATAAGCTGTTGCTGTATAAACCTTTTCCCCCTTTTTTCCTTTTCTGCATCCCACATACCACACTTAGTTGGTAGCTAGAGCAGGATCTTGCTATTGTCTCAGTCAAGAAGCAGCTGTCTCTCTAATTCATTTCATTGCTCCTTTGATGCTTCCAGAGGAGGAGTGGAGGGTCTGGGAGAGGCATGGAGACACATTCTCTTCTGATAAAAGAAAGAGGAAGCACTCATTGTTGTGATCTTCAAGGGCTAGGCCAAGGGACTGATCTTTTAGCAGATGTTTATCAGATACACTCAGATTTCTTCTTTTCTCTGAGTACGACTTTGTACTAACATGTTATGTCCCTGTGGCTGCTAAGTCTAGCAGAAGTTTAAAAAGCTAGTTTCAGAGGCAGAAGTACTCTCATGTCTGAGGTGTTTCCTACCCCTCTTTACCATATGGTCTGCATAATATTCTGCTTAAGACAAATGCCTGTATTGCTTCTGCTGACAGGGTTAAAAAGTCTGGAAAGGGCTTTGTTATCCTTTGTGAAGGCTCCTAGTTAAATAGCAACTGTCAAATGGACGACTGGACACTGAGTTGTGGCACTGCACTTGGTGCAGATTTCTCCTATGTAGCCATGATGTACATGGGCAGTCCAACTCTCCCATACAAACAAAGCTGAAGCTGTGTTTTGAGCTTATTGCTGACTGCTGTTCCTTGCACAGTGATGGGTTTAACTTGCGCATCTCTCACAAAGAGAATTTGGAGTCAGAAAACCGATTCAAACTATTTGAATCTTGTTCCCAGTGGGATATATTTTTTTATGTGTTAATTCCTATTAAACTATCCACAGGCAATAGACAAAAGAGTTAGGAGCACATGAGGAGATTGATATAGAGCTCTGTAGCTGTTCCTGTTATAATTGATTTAGAATAATTGAATCATTTTCCTGTAGAAATCTCTTTTTCCACAGAACACTATTATATTCTGCACTACCTTTTGTTCCTTTAGTTAATAGAGCTATATAACAAACGCATATCTGTGCTGGCAAATGCAGGCCATTTGAACTCTAAAATATTAATTTTAAATGTACCTATGGCTATTTTTAATAGTAATTTAAAATGATCCTAAAAAGCACATGTTGAGATAATGAGAACCATAAATATTGGTTGGCATTATTGATTCCCATGTATTGCTTCCATAGATTACTTCCATTTTCCACATTTCTTTTCATGTCTATACTAATCAGGGAATTGGATTTTAAAGGTATTTAGTTATACCAAGCCTTATGTAAATACAAAGCTCTCTAGTGGGAACAGATTAAGCCAGGGTTTATCACTATGGAAGAATTAAATCCTCAGTTTTTGTTAAAGATTAAAGGAAAGTGTTTACTTCATCATATAAGCAGAGAGGAAGTAACTCCCTCTATTGCAAAAAATGTGGGGAGGAGCATTCCTTATTTTCACAAAGAGTTTTTTTCTGGGCAAAGCAGGAATTATGTAGGAATGAATGAAAAATAATTTTCAGTAGAAACAAACCAAGCTGGTGCAGGCTCATCCAAAACAATGTGTGCCTCAGCTTCTGTGAGGGAGCACAGTCCTCTAGCAGCTATGGGTTGTGATCAGGACATTGGAGTTACATTTATTGTTCTTCAGTGTCACATTCTGTTTTCCCTACCTCCTTCTCTTCCTCTATAGTTTGTCCAGGAAAAACTGTGGTCTTCTGAAAACCATAAAATAAGAATGGACCTGAGCTACCCTGCCATCCTGAAGTGATTCAATCACATTCATACATGTTGCTGCAGGGATGCTGGTTTTCATGTTGAGATGTTTTTGGTTATGTTTAAACTTTTCCCAAAATGATTTTGAGATAATAAAAAATAGACTTCACTGAAAGATAGCTCAGACAAGGGTCAAATGTAAAGCTTTTTGAAGTCACCTATGGCAGCTGTCCTGTGTTAAAAAAAGTGCATTCGCTCTGGAAAAAGGGAGCCTCGTGGTTGTTAAAAGGAGTCATCTACCATTGAATAAATACTTGTACAGATCAAACAAGTTGTACAGGGATTCTGAATGCTGGACATCAATGGATTTAAGTGCTGTCATGTAAAGTGCCATCATCCTTGCTGTCACTCCCACCCTTCTGCAGAAGGACACTGCAGACAGAACCGAGATGGGAAATCTGACAATTTTTTTTCCCCGCGTTTATCATTGCTTTTTGAAACCAAACCTGTTTGTCACTCTTTGGCTGACTGGTTGGATGATTAAGTTAATTCTGCAGGAGTTTTATGGTCCAAAAGTATTTCTCTGTTATACAAGCTTTGCATTCTCTCAATTCAACTCTGCTAAATCTTTTCTAATTTGTATGACCTCATAGACAAAGCGCTCTTTTTTTCTTATAAGAAAAATGTGTCTTGCTTTCTATCCTATGCTGCAAACGCAGGACTGAAATTGAGTTCTAAGCAAATTCAAGTTATTTATTCTTTTATTCTTTGAGATTTTTCTTTTCTTTCTCATAATTGTATGCACTTGACAGTATGGACTGAGATCTCACAGAATGGTGGGTGTTTTAAAGGAACCTTGGGAGATCATCTAGTCGAACCCCTTGCTAAAGCAGGATCACCCACATCAGGCTGCCTGGGAGCACACCCAGGCAGGCTTTGAAAGTCTCCAGAGAAAACTTCACAAACTGCCTGGGCAATGTAGCCCAGTTCTCTGCCACCCTTACAGGAAAGAAGTTTTTCCTCATATTAAGATGGAACTTCCCGAGTTTCAGTTTGTGCCTGTTACCCTTTGTCCTGTCACTGGGCACCACCAAAAAGAGCCTAGTCATGTTCTCTTGATCTTTACCCTTTAGATATTGATAAGATCCCCTTTCAGCCTTCTCTTCCCCAGGCTAAACAGATCCAGGTCTCTCAGCCTTTCCTTGTCAGAGAAATCCAACTAGTCAGAATCGAATTGCACTGATGGTGTGACTGTTATGGTGGGGAGTGGTATGGATTGTTTGATTGTGCTCCTTTCAATTTTTGTGCTTTGTTTTGGTTTTTTTTTTGTGTAAGGGGAGTAATTTTCATACAGAATTAGTCTCTGCTGTGTATTTCTGCTTTGGGATTGACAGGCTGAATACCTCACAATGAATATTTTCCATTCTTTTTTTTTTTCTCACTATGGCAGAAGGCAAATATAGTGGCAAATCTTACCTGGAAGAGGTGATGTGTCAGCATTTTGTTTTATCGGACATCGATGACACAGTATATCACTAAAAGCAGTTTTAGAGCCTAGGAAGCAGCACTATTGATCTCCTGGAGTCCTCTTGCCGGAAGTTGTATTAAAAAGCTTAACACTATGATGTGTAGCCTTGTGGTATCAACATAGCTAAGAATGATCTTTCTCAGAGATCAGCAAGTGGAGAGTCACTGTGATATGGTAAATTCTCTATTGTCTATTTGCTGTCCTCCTGTAAACCAAACAGTTGTGTATCTGAACAAGACTTACAAGTTTTCAGTGTTTTCACAGTAATTATCCAGAGGTAGAATAGTTTATGTGCTGTTGCACACCCCTCCTCTCTCTCTCTCTTTTGAATGATGTGAAATACAAATTCTAGTTTTCCGTTTATCATCCACTTTTAGAAACCTAAGCTATGACAGATGAATGTAAATGTGTGCCAAAGTTTGAAATAAATAATGATTGGGTTTGTCAACACTGGAAAGCATCAGCTTGTTGGGTTTTATTTGTATTACTGGTTAGTCACCAAGATACACTTTCATGTGGTAGATGAAAAATTAGTCTCTATCAGTGAAGTGAGTTGTTATAGGTTTACATTTGTATTTCTAGTACAAAGCACTAAATAATATTTAAATAATTTTATGAGGCTTTTTTTGTTGCAGTTGATTTCTTTCAATATTTTTTAAAATACTTCAAAAACAGCACTGCACTCACTATTGTTTAAGTGCAAATTTTAAGTTATTTAATATTGTATGAAATTTTTAAATGCTTAAGTGTGTTCAGTTTCAGGCCCCTCACTACAAGAAAGACCTTGAGGTGCCGAAGCAGGTCCAGAGAGGGGTAACACAGCTGGCGAAGGGTCTGCTCAACAGGTTTTGTGGAGTGGCTGAGGAAACAGGCTATTTAGTCTGGAGACCATGAAGCTAAAGAGAGGAGACCTTGCTCTCTACAACTACCTTGAAAGGAGGCTGTAGTGAGGTGGGGGTTGATCTTTTCTCCCTAGTAATAAGAGATGGGATGAGAGGAACCAGCCTCAAGTTATACTGGGGGAAGTTTAGATTGGACATTAGAAGAAAAGTTTTCACTAATAGGGTTATCAAACACTGGAAGAGGTTCCCCAGGGAGGTAGTTGAGTCACTGTCCCTGGAGATGTTAAAAGGCATGATGTGGTGCTGAGGTCTATGGTTTTGCACCAGACTTGATAGAGATAGGTAATGCAATCTCAAGCACNCTAGTGGGAGGTGTCCCTGCCTATGGCAGGGAGTTGGAACTAGATGGCCTTTGAGGTCCCTTCCAACCTTACCATTCTATGATTCTATGGTCTTGATCTTAAATGTCTTTTGCAACCTAAACAATTGTATGGCTTTGTGTTGTATTTTAGATTCATGTCCATGAAGAAATGGTGCAGAAACACATGCAGGTTTGGAAGGGAATGGATAACTTCATAGTTCATGTCTCAATTTGAAAAAATGTATGAGAAGCCAACTTAGCTTCTTAAGAATCCTGCTCCATTCTTTTCTAAATAGATCTGGAGTTTTGTAGTAATGTGGGGCTAGATTTTCAAAATATGTAGTTACCTGGGAAAAAAAATCAAACCCAGGCTTTTCAAAAGTTCTTTTTCACATTCCTGAGCATGGGTGTCTAACTTCAGTATTTTTTAACTCCTTCAAGATCTCTGGCATCATTAGACATTAAAGTCTGTCTCCAGTGTCTTTCAAACACGATTTTTAAAAACATTGCCTCATCAGGTTCTGAGCATCTACCTGTTACAAATGCAAGATTTATTTCCAAGCAAGCGTTTTTCAGTCTAAACCATGTTAAAGTGAGTAGGAAGCATGCTTCTATTTTCAGATATGTCATTAATACAGCTCTGCTCTGGTCCTGTAGTATTTCACTGACTGGAAATTGTTGCTATTTCTCATGTCCTTACTCAGGAAGGAATGTAATTTGGTAATAACTAGAGATGGACAGTTCTCTTAGACGCCAGGCTCTTAGGTGTTTACTATTAACCACTGTTTTTGTTAGCTTTACAGACCACTTCATTTTTCAAAAGTGTTCTTAAATGGAGTGTCCTTATTTTTCTGTATTTGGTCCTTTGTTTCCATTTAGGGCTTAGGAAGGGAACAGGTACAAGAAGCAAAAGATTACGTTAAAAAACCCCAACCTTAAAATCTGCTGTGGTTTCTCAGTTAAAGGCTTAGGCTGTTAGAGAAAGTTTTGGTTATTTCTTTTTCCTGTGATTTTTCTTTTTTTCTCTCTGTGCTAGTTTCTCCTGTAATAAAAATGTGTTCTTGTCATGTGCATTCATACAGCTTAGAAGCCATTCCGATTTATAAAGCAGCTGTCTTAAGACTTGTGACTTGTCTTTCCCATGTGTCTGCAGATCCCTTTTTACAGGGGACAGCATAGCTACAACATAGTTGGAAAACATTTGAGTATGGCTTTCTTCCCAATTGCTGCTGTGATTCCTATTCACAAACCAGTGACTAATCTATAGATTTCAACACTTCATCTCTTTAGTTTTCATTTTGTCCTGCACTGTTTAAGAAACCCCCCCTGTATTTCTATTCAGAGAACAAAATCCTCCACATCTACAGTTCAGGTCTACCCCTAATAATTTGAGAAGTAGGAACTCTGATATGTGTTGGTGTTACTATTAATATTTTAATATGCAGCAAGGCTTTTTCAGCAATGATGTCTGTTTGCAGATGGCTGTGTGCAGTATTTTAACCAGGTATTCAGCTTGTTTTTGTTAAGACAATTACACAGAAAACAGAATGTGAAACAATTGTGAGAAAGCTACTTTTCTGAAATAACCCACACCAAAGTAAAACCAAAACCCAATCCAAATCCACCAACAAAAAATGTTTCAGTAGGAGAAACATTCATGCAGTACTGCGACTGCTATTTCAGCTTTTCATACAGAAAGTAGCAGCCACATTATTTGCATTTACATCTCTCAATCTCTTCTCCTCATCTCTTCAAGCTTTGAAATGTGTGTTTTCAGGTTACATAACCAAGGTGGTGTTTCTGAATTATTTCCTCAGATGTAACTCAGGAGTAGATTGTGTCAAAACTAGTCTAAGTCCTTAGATGTGGAGAATTTTGCCATATGGAACTCAGACTTGGCCTTTGATTTCTGTGGGTATAAGCAAGGCTTTAGTATGGAAAGAAACCACAGCTTTGGGATAGACAGCCATAGCTGTACTCTGTATTCAGGCTGTTATCTTCCTCTCTGGAAACGTATTAACCATGTCTGTGGGTTTTGGTGGTGGTGGTTTATTTGTAATTTTAGATGGCCTCCAAGCCCTTGTCCCAGACTTACAGCAACATGGTGTGCTGCTGAGTTCTTACGAAGAAGTAATAAAAAAACAACTTTGAGAGCTTCAGCTGTGAAAGAAGTGATGTGTCTTCAACTCAGAAGCTAAGGAAGGTGCCAAAAACCAGAAGAACAGAAGGTAACATTTTTAATGAAACTGCACTCTCTCTCTCTCTCTCTCTCTGTTGTTGTTGTTGTTGTTGTTGTTGTTCCCTGAGGAATGGTTGTATGTTGGATGAACTCTCAATAAGAAAGGCTAGGAAAAAGTGTGTTTGCTTGCAGGGAAAAGACCACTATTGACTCTGAGCACTTCTATCACATCAAGCCAAGGGAAGCTGAGACAGTATTTTCTGTATTGCTGAAGGGGTGGAAAGACATAGGAAAGTTCAGAGATACTAAATTCCTTGCTGGCATCAAAAGCATTGCTCAGAGATGGGACATATATAGAAGCAATTGGTAGGGTGAGTGTGGTTCTGTTTGCAGTCATCAGAGAAATGGTGGAAGATGGTCGTGAGGTACAAAGTACCACCTATTAATTTATCACTTGTCTTCTGGACACGAACAGGGACTTTAAAGTGCCCAGTTTCACTGTTGTAAGGGGTTATGCCTGAGGTCTAAAGGCAAGAGATCCTATAGGTTTGCCTTGAAAATATCAGCTTAGCTCTTTTGTCAGAAAAGGTGAGAAGTTGCAGCAATCAAGGTATTATTTCTTCAGCTAGAGTTACGTGTATGGCTCTTGCTCTAAAGGAGATGAGTTGGGTTGTGGGGTTTTTTTGGTTTTTTTTTTTTTTTTTTGTTTTGTTGTGTTTTTTTATAATCTTCTGTGGGAGAAGGGTGCTGAAATATTATCTTGGTGTGCTGGCCCTGCTTCACAAGAAAGAAGTGTGACAGGAAGATGAGGAAACATCACATCTCTTCAGCCCCAGTTATTCTGGGGTTTGTGCAGTCTTAGCAGCCACAAAAGCATGACCCACTAAGAAAGCCTGGTGTGTGGAGTACGTAAGTTGATGTGAAAACTCCCCATCTTTATATCACCCTGGCATGGATCACTCAGTCTTGGCCAGAATCACATTCAATCATGACCTGATTGAAAGGTTTGGGGAGTATTTGGGAGGAAATTGAAGATGCAGCAGCCATGGGTAGTCACTGTCTTTATGGAGATGAGGCATTCATATAGAGATAATGTTGTAAAGAATTAAAAGTAATTACCTGAGGCAATTATAAGGACATTTATTTGACAGTTTCCCCTAGAACTGTCTATATGATTACCTATTTTACAGATGTGGCTTCTAGTCTGATGTTTTGGCTGTCAAAATTGACCACAACAAATGAGGTTCCTAGAATGCTGTTTAAACCAAAGAAACCAGGCAGTTAGCCTCTGTGCTAACTGTGGTAACCCTTGAAAAAATGACATGAAGAACAAAAATGCAGGTAGCAATATATTGTTTCCTGACTCTCACTGCTATGCTTGCTTATTCTTTTTCTTGTCCTCCCTCCTCCTTCCAAGACAGAAATATCCATGTAAGGTTTGGCTGAGGCACAGCCAAAGACTTATCTTGAAAATAAGGGGAAAATAAAGTGCTGCTTAATTCACTGCAGCCTTGGTGCATAAGCAAGATGTTATGTTTCATGTTACATAGTATAATCACTGATCCCTGGAGACATCACACCTTGTGTGTTCTTCCCTTTCAGACTGTTAATATTTTACCAATCCCAAGTGAATACATAAACCTGTGGAACATTTTGACTGTGGTGCCATTTTAACACATTGGGGGCAGGGTTTGTATGTTAAAAAAAAAAATACAGATGTTTCTTTGTCTCCTGTGTGAAGTACTAAGATCTGGTCTAGGTATTTACAGCTGAGGAGATCTGGTAGAGATGTTTCCATTCCAGCTTGCATCCCTTTAAAATGTATTCTGTAAGAAGGAGAGACTGGCTCAGACTTTACAACTTGGCATTTAGGGTGCTGTCCTGGTACATGGGACAGCTGGGGCAAAATCACTTTAAGTCATATCTTTAGAGATTTTGCCAAGAATTGGGCAGAGCAGACTTCTGCAGCCTTCCATAGTCACAAGGCCACACATATTCCTGTGTTGACAAAAGTTCCAATTTGTAATGGAAACCTTAAGATTTAGCTCAGATTAGACTAGTCACCTTATTGTCTCCAGGCAGTATCTCCATGCCCCTTAGGTCACTTCATAGTTCTATCACTTGTTATGATCTATGTGACCTTCCTTTATGAGGGCATCGTTAATTGCTGTTTTGTTAAATGGTCCAATTTTTCATTCCTTTTAATGACTTGAACTTGGAGGAGAAGGTGCTCTGCAGGAAAAGCAAGCAGGGGACATTCCAATGAAAATCCTGTAGGAGCATAGTCTCCTCTCCTGTCAAGAAAATCGTTGTGAAACTGAATTTGGTATCTTTTGGTATGTTGTTTGGAATGAAGATTATTTTCTTGCTGATAAGTTTAGATTACAATTTTCAGCCTCATAGATCTATAAGATTATGAAATTTAGGAAGATCTAGAATTAGTGGCTTTGCTTTTTGATATATTGCAAGTAATATTGTAGAGAATTAGGCATGGCAGACACAACGAACATCCCTTAGAAGACATGAGCATTCTGAGGATCATCCATGAAGATCTTGGTCACATTTTTCACATGAAACAGAGGGGCTGTGCTGTGAGATATCAGTGTCTTCACTTTCCTATGAACAGTAGTTCAGGAAGATAAGTGAAAGAGTTAATTGAAACAAAGACGTTGCTATTTTAGAATTATCTTCTAAATGACACTGAACTTAGCACTGAACAACAGATTTGCTGTATAAACAATCCAGCTGGCCATTTCACATAATTTTATGGGACAGAGGTGTTGTTTTGCTTCCTACCAACTTTTAGGTTCTGTCCAGTCTTTCTATCTTACTTGCTGAAGCCAGAAATCATCAGTTTCTTTGCTGCTTCTTTTGTTTCCTTCCATACTTTCTCTATTTTTTCATACCGAAGTTGTTTCCAACTCTTCGATTTTACAGAATTGACAAAATATCTGCATTCTTGTCTTGCAGCCATTTTAGATCTGTATAGCACTTTTGACTTAATTAGAATTTCTTCTAATTAACTCTGATGCAAAGATGATTTGAACTAGACTCCCAAACCAAATTCTGACACACTACAGTTGTGATTTATCGGTGTATGTAGAGAAGCTGTCTGGTTGCATATGTTTGAAATGGGTCTTTTCCTGGCCCAAATCTTCACCAAGAGTCAAGGTGTATAAAGAATTACCACCAAGAAACACTTTTTGTTCTGGACACTGAACACATTGGAAACCAAGCTCCTCCCATCTTGATTAGACAGCTAGATTCAGAGATTGGTTTTGGCAACTCTCTAAGAGCAGTAGGTGGTTGTATGATGGGGAGGTTGTGTATAATGATGCTGATAATTGATCCAAGAGGGTTATTTCTCCCTCCAAAAACCTTTCACTGCTCAGCTCATAAAAGCGTATGGTTGGCTGCCTCCTTGGGTGCCTTTTGGGGAGGCATGTCAGCACTCCAGTGAAGTGTTGATGTTTCTGCAGAGTGTGTTCTGCTGCAATAGGATTTCAACTGAAAGAGTGCTGTGAACCTGACTTCCAGTGACCACTGCAAAGAAGTCTGATTTCTGGTCAACAGCTTCTGCTTTTTTAAAAGTAGGTCTTTCTTGTACCAAGTCTTCTCTGTCTGCTGCATCTACAAGCATCAGAAGTTCTGCTATGGGTAAATGAGGCACTATACTGTGTCTGTCAGCTAATGTGGAAAAGATCTCATTTAAATCCTCTTAGACCTACTGCTTCTTAATAAAAAGGCAAAACTCAAGTGCCACAGATCTGGCAGTACACAGCAAAAATTAAAAATTACTTAGCACCGAACAAAGGTATCTTAAGGGACCATATTTAATTTCAAAGAATAATAATAAGCATTTTGGTTTTATATTGTCTTTTTCACCAGCAGTTCTTAAAGAAGTTTGGCATTACTGTACTGTCTTGACAGTGGGAAAACATATGGACACCAGAAGATTTGGCACCAAGATCACTTTGTAGCTGGGCGGCAATTAGAGTTTAGCACCCTCTTCAAGACTGAAATGTTTTCCTCCTTTTCTTTCTCTTGGTAGCTTTGGATTGGCAGCTTTTGATTGGCAGTGTATTTATTTGGGAGATGGTAACCTGACTTCACTGACATTAGTGTCCAAATGCTCAGAGAAGGATGTTATTTTTGGAGTAAAGTCCACTTTTATCTGGAGTTGCCAAGGCATTTGCAGGCCAACAAGCTCGTTGGAGCATTAAAGCACAGAGAGGCTGGTTTTATGCGGCATTGTGAGAATTATCTGCACTGCTGTTCTCAGCTGGAGCTGCTTATTGCTACCCTCTCCTGAAGAGTGAGCTTACTTTTAAGCATCTGAGATGTTCTGAAGGGAACTGTGCTTTTGAAAATGTGGTCTGGCACAATAAATATTTGAGTATAAAGGGTTAGACTGAGGAAACTGATGGAGGTGGATCTATCATAATTGCTTTCATAAAATATGGAGACAAGCAGTTCTTTTAATCCATTATTTACTCAGTAGATGGTATATAATTACTTTAGCAATTTTTAAAGTCAGTAAAAGGCTTAGCCACTTCCAAACTATTTTTTTGACTCATGCTGAACTCTGTTTTGTCTGGGTAAAACATGAAAAACACTGACTCTTCTGGGTAAAATACTTTCCTGTTGTCAGTGAGAGCTCTCCCAGTTTAGCCACTTATAATTCTGGGAGAAAGAGAATTAATTAAGTATGGTGTTTTTACAGTGGTCTTTTTACTGGTTCATTCCATGCTGTTTCTACTGACTGCTGGAAGCTGTATGTGGAAATCAAAGATACAGAAGCCCACAGGGCAGCTTTGCGTCCCATATAACGTTCTTTCTTCCAGTTAAAAAACTATTTACACAGGCTGCAAATGATCATGCCCTAGTACTCCTAATAAAATACAGTTATCAGTATAGTGACTTGAGCACAAATAATGAAGTCTTTACTTTCCTCGGGTTTCTTTGTGCTTATAAAAGTAGACTGTGGGCTGATGTTTCAAATGTGTCAGATAGACTTAATGTAGTTTTGAGCAAGAACAGTCTTGTAGCCCTTGATGCTGCTGAGATTAGTCTCAGGACTGCCTTAAATTGCTCCAGCTAGTAGCTTAATTGTTTCCATATAGAACAATTCCTAGTATCAAAGGAATTCTGAATTAGGGTAAATTTGTTGTGTGATAGAATAACAGATTTAATGATAAGGGTGTTCTGCTGCATATCTATATGAAGAAAAACATTTATCCTAGCAATGAGCTTAGATCTGTGTTTTTTTTATTCCCCTATGTTTTTAAACATTTGGAATCTTACTTCCAGATTTGACCTGTTAAAGTTGTGGTGGTCTGACAGCTGTTGGATACAAGATTTGAGCTATAGAGCCGCACACATCAGAAATGTTAGAAACCAGAGGTTTTTTTTCAGACCTGCCACTGTTTAACATTTACTAATTTATTAAGTGTGGAAAAAAATAATCAAATTCTGATGGCAAACAAAGGTTTATGATAGAAACACTCCTACCACTGATATAATAAAAAAACTCAAGAGCGTTACTTTCATCTGGATTTTTTTTTTTTTTTCTTTTATGTTCCAAAGTAACTCTGTGTGGGTCAGGAACACTGGTGTAAATTACAGGAACAACTGAAGAACCTGACCTATTATAGGGGAATAATGATACACAGGCACATATCTGTTACCCAGAGGATTGTTTCATCACTCTGAAAGCAAGGGCAAGTTACAATGACTTTACCTGAAAGTTGTGAAGCGCTTCACAATAGCTACAATTTCTCACTATTTTGCTAATTTTCTAGTCTATATTGTACTGTCATCAAGAAAAGACAAGTCCGACCCAGGAACGCAGCTATAAAGCTGTCCTGACTGATGTTATTAATTTAAAAACATTTTTTACTTCTGTCCATTATCAGCTTTTCCATAGCTTTGCTGGGGGATTGTGTCGACTTCCATTAAATGGCTTGTTCATTCTCCATTTGTTTGCTGTTCCAAAACATTTTTGATTGCTTTCTTCTTCTTCATCCCTTTTCTTTCCTCTTCTCTGGAATTTCTTATGTCCTATAATTTGCCAAACTTAACAATAATGCCTTAGACTTCCACAGGTTATTCTTTAATTTTCTTCTGAGGGGAGGTTACCTTATTTTGTAGAGTTAAGATCATTGAGTTACTTCTAAGCATCTTTTATGCTCACCAACAAAGTGAAAAATTATTCTTAGACATAAAGAGGAAGCATAGTGCCTTGTATTTGCCCAAAGCTCATCTAGTTCGCTTACCTGCAGTGAGCAGGACATCTTCAACTAGATCAGGTTACTCTCAGCCCCATCTGTTCCATGGATGAGGCATCTACCACCTTTTTGGACAATCTGTGCCAATGTTTCACCACCTTCAATGTAAAAAACTTCTTCCTTGTATCTAGTCTAAATCTTTCCTTTCTGCTCTTGTTCTGTTGCAACAGATCCTGCTAAAAAGTCTGTCTCCCTCTGTCTTATAAGTTGTCTTTAAATACAGAAAGAATTAACTTTTCTTAATTTCTCTGTAGTTTTCCTGTACCAATATCAGATCAGTACTTTAGAAGAATGACAATGATAATGAGGAAGATAAGCAGTGAAGAAAAACAGGATTCTTTTGCAAGTCATTCCAGTATAATTGTCTAAGTGACTGATTTCCAAGCTTGAAGACCAGGACGAACTCCACTGATAATAATATTGTTCCAGGGTAAAACAGCATATGTGAACTCAAAATCAAGCCCAGTTCAAATGTGACAATGAATGGTTTGACACAGTCCGAATTGAATTCATAATCGCTGTGTCTTAACACAGTTTAAAACTATAAGCTGTGAGAAATAAGTTTCAGATTTCACCGTGTCTAGCAGCTGGCTAAAGTTGTTGAACTGACACAAAAATCATTCTTGATAATACAAAACGAAGCAAAGTATAATCAACTTATTTTTTTTTCTGTTGCTGATGACTCACTAATCTAAGACTCCTAAGTACTGCATGACATATTTTACTATGTGCAGTGATGGATGTATAGGTTCAGTAGCTTTTAGGAGCCTTTGGGGTTTTATTTTAGGATAAAAATGTTTCTCAAGGCCCTTTAAACAACTATCATTCACATAATCCTTGTTGTCTTTAAGGTGTGATAACATTCCTTCTTGTCACATCACACAGATCTTAATGAAAGGGAAAGATTAACCACCTGGTTACCAAGGTCCATTTACTGCTGAATGATAATAACTGCAAATCAAAGAGAAAGGCATTGCACACTTTAGCCTGGCACATTACAGCAGTGACTTCACTTAACAGATACACCCATTATCACCTTAATCCTCTGGAGGGTGTGAGCATGAGAAAACTTGTTCAATCTATAGTTAAGCAGTAATGGTGGTTTACCTAATTTTCTCATTGCTGTAGATATCTATTCAGAATGTTAATTGCAATGTGTTGTGTTTTTTTTATCCATTTTGCCTACTCTTGCTTGATTGACACAGATTTGTAGCTTCTCAGAAGATAGGCTGTATCTAAGCACTCACTTTAGCCCTTCACAAATGGGTTCCTTTTTTCCTTTTTTTTTTCTTTTAATTAAATACAACTTTTTGAAAGTTTATGTTTCTTTTCAACAGTATTTTCCAAGACTTAAAGCTTTAAGACCAACGATATTATTGCATCAGTCAAGTGCCAGCAGGAAAGTCTCTTAAAAATGAAGAGAGGGGTGAAAAAAAAGTCTATAATCCAGCTTGACTAATGTTTGTCAGACCTAAGAAAAGGAAAATTTAGCAAATAGAATTTTTAAGAACTGGGGGTGGATGGGAAGGGAGAGAGAAGGATGTTTAATAAAGCTCAGGAAATTCAGAAGAGCTTGGAAAAAGTTTGTTGTGTTGTGTTTGGTTTTTTTTTTTTTTTCCAGATGTTGTAATGTGAGGAGGCCACATGGTACATTTGTTTGCAGAAATTCCTTTTGCACTGATTTCTGTGTTTTGGAAAGAACTTCTTTTTATATTCGTTTCCATAAACATCTTGATTTAAATATTTCATATATATCAAGTGCAAATGTGTTGAAACAAGAATAACATAAAGGCAGTTATGAAAAGCAACTTTCAGTGTTCTATTAGGTGTAAGATTTTTCCTTCGATTCTGTCCTTTCACAGAGGTGGGCAGATGCCCTTGAAGGTTCTGGTCTTTGTCAGCGTCATGTGGATAAAACAAGAGGTGGGATTGAGTCTTAAAATAAATCCTTTCAGAAGCTGCATGGGGAAAGGAAGCCATTAGCCTTTCTGGTGGGGAATGCAAGAATCACAATGATCTGTCAGGGAGTTTTGTAGTGTTAGAAGCAGTTAAGTGTAGAGAGGGTGTGGCAGAAAGACCAGAGTTTGCACAGACCCAAGGATACTGAAGTGACATGACTTAGGCTGCTAATAAAGCTCTTTAACTATGCAGTCGAGAGATTTCCTGGAATGGGTTATGCAGGGAATCATAGTTCCCATTCATTCTAAGTATCCCATCAGAAACGTTGTTTCAGAACAGAGCTGCAGGCGGAAGGTGGATGCTATGGATCTGGCTGAAGAACATAATGACAAAAGAATAACAGACAGCCCTGCCAGACATCTCTCACTTGTACAGCCTGCATGTGCTGTCTAAATCAACCCAACGATGTTCTCAGCAACCACTGCCTGCTCCCTCTGAGCCTTCTGATACATTAGGCCTCACCTCCAATCAAGAAATGGAAAATTGCAATTTTCACTTGCTG
The DNA here is from genome assembly GCA_013399055.1 of Ramphastos sulfuratus. Taxonomy (NCBI): domain Eukaryota; kingdom Metazoa; phylum Chordata; class Aves; order Piciformes; family Ramphastidae; genus Ramphastos; species Ramphastos sulfuratus. The sequence goes on along the minus strand of WBNM01036822.1, from coordinate 175,555 downwards.
TGAAAATGTTGCCTTGTATATTACACTGTCAAACATTATGGCATGGCAAAATTGAACAAAAGATAATATCCATTTAACAGAAATTAAGATACTGCATCTTCTATTTTTTTTTCCCCAAATCCTGTATTTTTATATCACTTTAATTATCATAATAGTCCAACATATTTTTATTAATTTAAACATTTTCTATGATAAAAATCTATTTTCTCCTAGGTATTTATTTTAGTGACTTAATCAGCAATCACATGGTGAAATTATTTCCAACTAGCAGCAGAGCCACCTTCATTTAAAATTCAGAGTTAGCTACAAAATTAAGCTGACAAAAGGCTGAACATTTCCACCCTCTTTGTGTTGTTCAAGCTGCAGGTAACAACAGATCTCTGTGTTCTTTTTGTTTAAACAACGCTAATGAACAAGTCTGGAATCAGTAGTATGGTACCCATCGATAGACACTGTGCTTTTACCCAGGCAGAGGCCACGTTGATTTGTTCCAAAAATGCTGTGTAATTATGGAAATAAAGTGTCAGGACAGGTGAGGCATTGTTGCGTGTATGTGCTTAGCCTTTGTTTTCTGAGAAATTGAGTTTCTCAGAGCAGAAATCCTTTACTAAGGAAATTGTGAATCTTCTTCAAAAGGATGATCCGTTTTTTCTATTTTTTTTTTTCAAGAAAAAGAAAAATGGACAAAACTTCCCTATCAGGTGCGTTTTCAAGTATGTTCAATACTGCATACTTGACAAATTTTCCTTAAAAAACCTCCAACCCCTCCAACTCAACCAAAAAATAAACCCCGTAGCAGCTCACTGCGCAGTTTCCTGCTTCCAGGACATTAGTTTCTGAAGAGGTATTGTCACATTTTTATGAAACAAGACAAGAGTTTCTCTTTTTGTCCTTCACTGAACTTGCCTTGAAGACATGTTTACCATAAGATATATTTCATTGGAATTGTTTTATGCTGCTTATTTGTTGCGCTTGATGTTAGGCAGAAACCAACTGAAAAAAAGATCTGAAGTTAGGAACCTGTGTGTTAGCTCAGGAAACATTTTGGAAGTGCAAAAGTTCCTCACATCTGTGACTGACCTATCTTATAACATGATGGGGCACCTTTCTTTCTGAAGAGGTCTAAATTGCTTTAAGCAGCATGATTTGGTCAACTTGTGTCTATTTAGGGATAAAAGCAGCATAATCCTAAAAATTCTGAGAGGGATGGGGACTGAGAGGACTTTAATCTGTGTTCTTCAAAGGATTAGACAAATAAAATCTGACTTTAATTTTTAATTCCTTGTTGAGAGCTGTAATTCTGAGAGAAGAAATGTCATTGTGGCAAATAATCCTGTAAAGTGTGGAGAAAGGACTCAAAAAACTTAAAAAACCCCGATCCTGAAACCAATTTTGATTACAAGACAACCGTTGCTGTTGAATAGTTATGAAGGGGCTCAATGGGAGGCCTTATGTTGTTTAGAAGTCTTAGATATCGAGGCTTAAAATAATGTATCAGTCTTCTCATATCATTTTCTGTACAGTCTGATAATGTGATCCAGCACAGATAGCATTACATCGTATCTGATTTGTGTAATATCCAAGAAAGTTTGACTTGCTCACTTAGGATGAGCCTACGTAGGATTTTCAAATTACAGCTACTGTGTCCATATATTTTAAAATGCTATCAGGAAGCTGGGCATTTTGTTCTGTTTGTGCTGTGGTAGTATCCTCAGCCCCGTGGAAAGCCCACGTTGTACCAGAGCTGATTATAAAAGGACCACCTTAGTGTTTTCCTGTTGACTAGCGGTGCCACTTCGATGAAGCAAAACTGTTTTTCAGTGTCAAGATCAGATGGTGGTGCTAGGAAAGAGATGTGGCATAAACTAAGCACAAGTTTCAAGGCTCAAATCAGATGTTACTTAAACTTCCATCTTCCACATGCTGCCTGAATGCCATAACCACCAGGCCATTATAGGGCGTGCCACTGTGTCTTTCTGGCCTCTCTACAATTTTGCAATGATCTCAGTTCTGTCTTGAATAGAGCAAAGGAAGTGCTAAACTGTCATTATTCCCCCTGCCTCCCCCGCCAATGGAATTGTTCTTTTCTAGCCAGCCAATTCCCCAATTACTCTCCTGCTGAGAGATTCAGTGACTTGTCAAAGGTCTGTTGTAAGGCAGGAACTGAGCCAGATTCTCTGTGCCAGCACAGAGGATCAACCCTGCAGCAGCTCCTGATTTCTTCCTGTTTGCCTCTCACTGGAAGATGTGGTGTGTCCGATCATATAAGGTGTGAAGCATTGTCTATATTTTCTGAATTAGTAAGTAACACACTTAAAACATTGTTTTTACAGTTATTACGGGATAATATTTGTAAGTATATCAGCAAAAAAAATCCCAAGCATCCTTGTAAAACTGATAATTCCATGCACATCAGTGAAATTAATGTGTTTCTGAAAACATGGAATACGTTTCTGTGTTTGTAGGTATTTGCATTATCTGAGTGCAGTACTAAACCTATTCTCCAGAACAAAACCAGACTTCAAGGCATGAAATGGTCATATTTAAATGGGAGGCAGGGCTTAAAATGTTCCCTTCTTATCAATACTTCTCAGTAGAATTTGTGCCTTCATTGTTTGCACTTTTTAATAAGAAACGTTCCTAAATCCTACGACTGGAATAAATGAATATTTAATTTAAGTAGAATGGTAAACTATCCAAGAGTTTCTGTATGCCTAGGGGTGTTCCGTTGGTTACTGCATCTCTCAGAGTTCCCCATGAAGCACATAGTAAAGCAGCAAACATTTCTTTAAAAGTTACGGCCTGCTGTGTAGACTCATTGTCTGCCACATAGACTCACCAGGTAGCTGGAGGGACAGATTCGGATGTCTTCAACTTCTGCTTAGAAACACAGCACAAGTCTGCAGAACAGTTCTTTACTGGTGTCAGAGAAGCAGAACCTCAGAATTTGTGTTTTCAAACAGAAACAGCTCATACGCAGATCATTGTCAATTCTCACTCTAGATGCGCTTCTCTGACATGATTGTCAGCAGGGTAATCCCCCAGCTTCCTATGTTACTGTAAAAACAGGATGTATAATCAAGGAGGACAGGCTGAGAGAGTTGGGGTTGTTCAGCCTGAAGAAGAGAAGGTTCCCAGATAGCCTTTGAGCATCCTTTCAGGATCTGAAAGGGACCTAAAGCACAGCTGGAGAGAGATTTTTAACAAAGACATGTAGTGACAGGATGAGGGGTAATGGTTTCAAATGGAAATAAGCTGGATTATTTAAGCTGTTAGGAAGAAATTCTTCCCCATGAGAGTGGTGAGGCACTGGAACAGGTTGCCCAGAGATGGTATGGAGGCTCCAACTCATGAAGTGTTCAAACCTAGATTCAATAGGGCCTTGGTAAAGCTGATATAGTAGGAGGTGTTCACACCCATGGCAGGGTGATTTGAGCTAGATGATCTTTAAGGTCTCTTCAAACCCAAACTATTCTATGATTCTGTGACTCTAGGAATATTATTTGCCTCAGTGTAAATAACTGTTGGAAGGAGGGGTTTCGTAGGAACAGAAGGATGAGTGCTTGTTGTGCTTCCGTTTCTGGACAGAAGAGCTGGAAGGAGGAGGCGGACTCACGCATAGGAGTGGAGAATGTGATTCTTCACAGAAAAAGTCAGACTGACAAAAATCTTCATAAAGTTTCAGATTGCTTCTGGGAAGGTAAAGCAGCAGGGGAAGGTAGTGAACCAGCAGAGTGCCTCTGGGACAGGTGTCATGCCAACATCACAACTGCTGTGCCGTTGAAATGCAACTCCCTCTTATTCTAAATACCTAGGCAATAGTAGTTAGTAAGTACAGACTGTGGGATGGGGAACTAGGTTTGGAATTACTGAAATGAATTTGCTTATGGAAAAGAAATAGTTTCTAAGCTACATTTAGCTAACCCATCAGAATGGCTTATGTAAGCCAGGTTTTGACCACATTTTACTTAAGTACCGTACTGGTACGTTGTGTTAATAATTGCTACTGCTGTAGTGCCTTTCATTTGTTCATTCATTTGTTTTGTTTCTTAAAATGACACACAAGTCTGTAAAGACTAATGTGGTGTTACAGCTTTTACTTTTTCAGCTGGAGAAATGAATTATAAGGATTTTTTTTTTTTTTTGTGGTTAAAATATTACTTTGTTTTGAAACAACATTCTTGAAGGGATTTTAATAATGCTTCTTAAAATGTTTATAAAACCAGGTATTTAAGTTTAGCTTTTTGATGATTGAGATATTTTACCAAAAATTCTTCTCAATGTGCGAGAAAATATTTAGAAGAAATAGAACAATATCTGATTTTTGATGCTGATAATACACTTCCTCTTTGCCACCGAGAGGCATCTGGCAGATGGAGCAACTGTTGCTTTTTTAAGAATGTTTATTTCAAATACTTATATTTACAGCTGGATAAGGGCTTATCTTTTCCTTAATTTACTTTCTTTGTACTATCATTTGTCCAGCCAAAGAAGGAGATGACGTATAATATAGATACTAATTCAATTGCAGTTTTTAATTATGACCTGAGGATAGTTTTTTTTGGTTGGCTTGGTTAACCTATGTATCTTAAGATACTGTATTTCAGACCAAAGTTTGCCTCTTTCTATGAGTTTATTTTGGGAATTGTGCAAGGAAAACAGCTCCTGTTCTTTCCCTATGAGAAATATCGTATATATCCTTTATGGAACAGTTACAAAAATAATATTTAGTTGCTGAGTGAATTAATCCTTTATGGTTTCTATTCACTATGTAAAATAGTGTAATTACAATCCTCCTGATTAAAGTAGAATAATTCCCTTGATTTCAAATGTAATATTTCTTTCTAATTTTATCTTCATTTTTAATTTAGATTAATCTGTAAATTAAATATCATTTGGAAACAAAAGCTCCAAGGTTTGTTGAGAAGCATTCTTGTAGAATTGTCAAATGTTTTTTTTTTTAAAAAAAAAAAAAGGGTTTGTTTGAAATTCTGAGCACTGGCATCAATTTACTCATTGTTTGGGAGTTTCAAAGTCCTTTTAAGTAAACTGTTAATAACAAATGAAAACATGCCCACTTCTCCCCAGATGAATTAGCTGAGGGGATGGATTCTGCGTATAAAATACAGAACCTTACATGGTACATTATTACCTTAATTTTGAGTTGTAAGACACTTTATTTTATGAAGGATGAACCACTCCTGTGCACTGCTGCAAGTGGGGAAACAAACAAAGCTCAGGACTTTGTCAGCAAGAAAACCTGATCCCTGATGGTTTTAGCTTGTAGGTTTGGTTTCTGTTTGTATGTTGTGGGGCCGTTTGTTTGTTTGTGACTATTTTAATTAGTAACACCATTTACTTCAGAAATCTTTCTGTTCTAATCCTCTACCTCTGCCAAGGTGTTTGAAGTTTCTCCCCTGATTTTATTTTATTGCATGTGAAGGAAGGGTGACACAAAAGCCCTGTAATCAGCAGAACCTAGCCAGGAGGTAAAGCCCCTTTCAAGGACTGGCATCTCTGTTCTGTCACTGCTTCTCAGTGAGATTACAGCAGAATGACGTTTCAGATGATCAGTCAACCTTGACAGGTCTGTGGTAGAGCTGGTTACAGAATCTATTGCAGAGCTTCAGCATTTCTGTTTAATTCCAAGCACGGAGACAAATCAGAGATACTCTATCTGATACTTGATTTTAACTCGTTACGGTTTCATGCACATGTCAATTTTCTGTGCACTGTAATGGTAATCGATAGCTAAGGAAAAAGGTAAAGTTACACCAAAAATTATTCATCAAAATGTTTGTTATACAAACTGTTCTTTCCTAGGCTTGCATCACCAAATGATATTTATTGGCTTTAACTGGATCTGGTTGCAAACTGCCTTCTAGGCAGAACATTTCTTTTCCACTATCTGCCTCTTTATTTGCTTTTCAAATTAAATTTTCTATACCGAAGAGAGTGAGGAGGCTGTTTAACACAATGATATTTATTCAGAATACTTATTATGTAGCATTCTCTGCTTCTTTCCTCTTGGAGATACTTAATTCCCTGTAAACTATTCCAGTAATAAAAAACATAAACCGTGTTGGTAATAGACAGCTGATGGGCTTCATATATGGAAAAATACCTCATTTCCTAGAATCATGCAATGTTTTGGATTGGAGGGCCCCTAAAGATCATCTAGTTCCAGCCCCCTTGCCATGGGCAGGGGCACCTTACACTAGATCAGGTTGCTTAAAGCTCCATCTGACCTGACTGTAAACACTTCCCAGGGAAGGTGGCATTCACAGTCTTTCCAGGGAACCTGTTCCAGTGCCTCACTGCAGTTGTAGTGAAGAATTTCTACCTTATGTCTAATCTAAATCTACCCTTTTCCAGTTTAAAGCCAAATTGGGAATGGGTGAAAAATGGAAATGTTTTTCTGGCCCTCTTCTTTAAACTGACTTACTTGTTAATACTGCTTTAAGCCAGATATACCAAACAGGAAAGCAGTCGTTGCTCATCAGAAGCAGAAACTGGGAAATAGGAGTTACTTAAATCATTAATTATTTTTCCTGAAGGACTCAGGGTACGAGAATGGAGAGATAGTGCATTCAAGGAGAAGGAATGGGGGGAAAAAAATACTTTTTCTGCTCAATTATCCAAAATGCAACATGTACATTGCCACCAACCAGAAATTTAAATAATTTAGCCATTAAAAAGGAAGAGCCTACATCTTGAACATCAACTACAAAGTTCTTTCGGTGTGGTTAAATAGTAGACATTAGGCCTTGTAGAAACAAGTGGAAGCAGCTACATTCTTTCATTGTGGTAGACACAGACATTAGGACTGAAATTAAGAACCATCTCAGGCATATTTTTTTTTCTTTTCTCTTTAAATGTCTCCTTACATGGCTTGCTTTAGTTATTTTAGCACTATAAATAAAGTGCCTTGTTTGTTGTAAGTGGTAGTATGTTAACATCAACCCTCCAGCTACAGATTTTATTGGTGTGCTGGGTGAATGTTACACACTCAGATGTTAGTTGGTATTTCAACTACAGACACTGAAAATGGAAGTGAAAAAGTGGGCAGTGTTTTTTTTCATTCCCTGCTTCTCTAAGCAAAATTCTTCTCTAACTATATTTAACACTACCAGGAAATGCTGTTAAGAGGTAGGATTGTTGGAGAAAGTGTGATTTCTTATTTATGCTGACATTGTGCTTTACCGCGGACAGCGTCATGAGAAAGTTCAGTAGTATCTCACAGGTAAAAAATCCTGCCAATGTGCAAGAGCCCTTTTTCTGCTGAAAAAACTTTCAGTCCACTTCTAAAGAATTTTATCAGGGAAGTTTGGTTCTGTCTGGCTTTTTTGTGGCTATGGAAGGAGAGGAAGTGTAGCCATTTTATTGTTTTGTCGGGAATGGAAGTCCTAAGGTAAGGGTTTGGACTATCTGACCTTTAAATGGCCCTTCCAACCCAAGGATTCTATGATTCTATAAAGGTGCACACGGATTCTTTCCCCTGTGTTTCCTGGAAGGAATCTAGATTGTCCATTGCAATGATTTTGGAAAGGGCAGAGCTGTAATTTCACTATAACATCCTTCTGAGGAGGGATGCCAAGCCTGTGACTGAATAGAAGTCCCAGGCTGACTTGTAGTCAGAGGTTCTCTTACGCTCTGAAGAGGGATCACCTATGCCCTAAGATTTCCCTAAACTTCTATGTGCTTCTCAGTTTTCTAGGTCACGCAATCCATATCCATGAGATTTACTGTTTGACGTGCAGCAACTGTTTGCACGCTACATGGAGAACCTGAAGCAGCATAATTCCAGGATGTTCTTCTGTTGGAGCAAATAATGGCCTACTCAGACAGGCATTTCTCGTTGAAGGCAGTGTTAAGTGCTTCCTGAGATGGGTTGGCTTAGTGGAGGAAAGGCAACTGCTTCTGGAACTCACCATGGTGTCTTTCTTGATGCACAGCAGTAATTTCTTGAAGTGTCTGTATTGGAAAATTTTCCACTTAGTTCTGTTGCACTGTAATGTGGAAAGCACAAATTCCAATTCTGTTAGGAGAAGGCCGCCAGGGTGGAATATAGTGGTACAGTTGTGTGGCTGCAAAGTAGTTCATAGCTCAACATTCAATACCTTCTGTTTTTACTTAGGTCAGATTTATTATTTGGAAACGTAACATCATTTGTGCTCTCAGAGACTCTGGTGTTATACACTCCACTGATCTAGAAGTTAACACTGCTTTTTGGCGTTCTGTATTTCCTATTGCTTCTCTAATACATGGATTCAGTATTGTTCCATCAGGGAAAGAAGCATAAAAGAGTTATTATTTTATTAAGCCCTTTAGAATTATTATATATTTATTTTCTATTTTTTTCAGGCTAATGTAGCTCTGATTTTTCTCGTTTACTTACAGTATGGCAAAAACAAAGTTGCAGGATTCCAAATTTTGACCTTTATCCCTTAAGAGTGGTAGGTATTATTTAATGTCTTTAAGCTCTTCTAGCTAGGGATGAGTTAGCTGCGATGGGGAAAGCTACTGCCAAATGCACTTAACAGCTTAAAACTTTTCAGTTGGTGTCCTCAGATTCTGATGTGCATTTTTGTTCTGCTGTCTAATTATAGCACTGGAATGAGAGTGTGCAATATGTTCCATGCTATCTTCCTGCAGTATGGTTGTCTGTGTTTTGCCACAGTATCTTGATGATGGAGGAGGAGGATACTATAGAACACCAGGATCTCTGCCTTACTTTTTTAGCAGAAAAGAAAATATCTCCACCATGTATTGACATAGAAATGAATCTGAGGCTCTATTTTAATAATACTTGACAAGAAGCTTCTCTAAAAGGGGGAAACAATTCAATCAGTTTATAGTTTCTCGCTCTAATGTTGCTGCTTAATATTATATGATATTTTCCCTAGCTACAGGTCTCTAGAATTAGAGTGCACATCCTCATGTACTACCATCTTAATTTCCAGACAAATACTGGTTTTCATTCCATTTGATTTTCACTAATGAATCCATAAATACACTACAGTGTTTCTAATGAAGACACATGTCACAGCTTTTTCACATTTGTCTTTATGCTTAATAGGTACAACCCAAGGAGAAAACAGAACTAAATGATTCAACTCCTGTGCAGGAATTAGATAGGAAGGATGTTTGAAGGGTGGCTGTCAAATACTCATTTTAACTGTTTAATTTACTCTTCAGTTACTGGTGAGTTGAAGAGAGGAAATTAGCTGGAACTAGAGGATGATTTGAACTAAAATACTCACCTGCTGAAGGTCATGTAAGAAAAAAGTTTAGACAAAAGCATCTTGTTTAATACAAAATGTATCTATCCAAACTAATCCGTGTGGAAAACACATTTAGGATTCTCACTGACAGGGGGTCATATGCCACCTGTATTTGATTGAATAACATCATATCAAAGTCAACATGTGCAGGGCCCACCAGAAGTTATCAGAATTATCATTTCAATTAAACAGATGGCTGAGGAATCAAATGAAGAGCCTTTGAGTGATGGCTACAGAATCAATAACATCTTTCTGAGCTTTATTGATTTATCTTTGTCCAGGCAGCAGAATTGATTTATGTCTCCAGCTTTATTTTGATAAGTCAATGATAGCTCAACTATTCCTAAATTAATGTCTTCTTTTTGTGGGGCTTAACATTTTCTTTTTTTTTTTCCTAGCGAAGAGAGAGAATTTTACATCAAGCCAAACTGATTTTGCTAAGTAATTCTGTGGCTAACACGGTATCATAAATCAAGTAGAAGGATGGTCTCTGAAGTTTCACATGGGATGGATGACTTGGAATTGTGGAAAAGGCATTTATTTATTTAACCAGTCAGATGAAATTGCATTTTTGCCTTTTTGTGCTAACAGAGCCGTTGATGTTTGTAAGCAGACAGGGTTCTTGCTGTGAAGAATGCACTAGTGTGAGGATTGTAGTGTCTTTCCACAAATAACAGTTGAAAAAGAGAAGAAAAATGCATTTGTGCGTAAGAGGAGAAGAAAAAGAGAGTCCAACTCCACAAATAAGCTACTTTTACCATATGGTGTGATCCAAATGTATGTGAAATAACACCTGGAACTCATAGTCTTGTGTGTTGTGGTTTATGGAGCCTGCTGTGATACCAGCTCTCTTTTTACAAACCTAGATCCTAGTCTTGTTTTTGCTGCTGCTAGAAATGCCCATATTATTAAAAGTTTTCTTTTCTGGGTCATTGGAATATTGCTAATAGTTTTACAAGCAATGTTTACAGCTGGTTGCTTTCTTTTTTTTTTTTTTTTTTTTTTGAGTATGTGTCATTTAAAATTCCTAGTATTTTTTTTTTTCTTATTAAAAATGTAGAAATGAAAAAAATCACAAACTCATAGAATGGTTTGGCTTTAAAGGTCACCCAGTCCAACCTCCCTGCTCCCCCCCGTGAGCAGGGACATCTTCAACTAGATGAGGTTGTTCAGAGCTCAGTCTAACCTGACCTGGGACATTTCTAGGGATGGGGCTTTTATAACCTCTATGGGCAATGTGTGCCAGTGCTTCACCACTCTGAAATTTTTCCATCTATGTAGTACAAATATTCCCTCATGTATTTTAAAGCATAGCCCCTTCTTCTATCACAACATGCCTTGCTAAAAAGTCTGTTATCATGTTTCTTATAGACCTCCTTTAAGTACTGGAAAGCTGCAATAAAGTGTCCCTGGATCTTCTCTTCTCCAGGCTAACCTCAACTCTTTCAGCTTGACCTCAAAGGAGAGACACTCCAGTACTCAGATAATTTTTGTGATAACAATAGCTAATCCCTCCTTGTCATGATCTCCTGGCTGCCCTTTCTCAGTACCAAATCCAGGTAGAATTCTCCATAAAATCCGAGTAAGTAGAACTTGTGGCCAGATCTGATGGTAAATGAAACTGGGAGCTGCTGAGAAAAAAAAAACCAGTATGGTTAAGACTTTGAGTTTTTATTGGTCTAATAGATTGTAGTAACTCTTACAGGACCTAGCCAAGCTGTGTGTCCCTTTACAAGGTCATTACAGCCTTGTATAATTGAATAAATTATATAGACCCTCAGGTAATTTATCTTTTTGGTGCTTGTCTTACATTGAGAAGAATGTGGCTGCAAGTTTGTTCAGCTGTTTTAGTCTGTATATATTTTTTAGAAATGGAGAATAAAAAGTGACATTGAACTGTAGGGTGTTTGCAAGGAACATCAGGAGACCTGAGTACATGCTTGAATATGCATGTAAATGACTTAATTTCTTGTCATGAAGCACCGACATGTTCTTTGTCAGTGATTAGAAGTGTGAGTATCATAGAACCATAGAATGACTTGAATTGGAAGGGACTTGCAAGGTCATCTAGTTCCAACACCCCTACCATGGGTAGGGACACCTCCTACTTAGACCCAGTTGTTCAAAGCTTCATCCAACCTGATCTTGAACACCTCTGGGGATGAGGCAACCACGACTTCCCTTGTCCAACCCATTCCAGTGTCTCACCATCCTCATAGTAAAGAATGTCTTCCTGATGTCTAATGTAGTAGTTCCAGCATGGCTGACTCCTACTTATTTTTTTTAAATACCTTTAGTTCTGGTAGTAGTTTAGGATCTGAATGGACCTAGTCCTCACCAACAGGGAAGGGCTGGTGAGTGAAGTGAAGCTGAAGGGTTGCCTTGGCTGCAGTGACCATGAAATGGTAGAGTTTAGGATCCTCAGGGCATCAAGGAGGGTGCGTAGCAAAATCACAGCTCTGGACTGCAGAAGAGCAGACTTCAGCCTCTTCAGGGATCTCCTTGGCAGGGTGCCATGGGAAATAACCCTGGAAGGA
>WBNM01036822.1:81375-158110 GCA_013399055.1 Ramphastos sulfuratus | reverse complement strand
GATTTGTGTCAATTTTCCATTGTCCTCAGTGCCTTTAGGATGCTAAAACTCCTCTTCAGTGTAGGGCCTAGCTGACCACAGCAGACTATTAGGTAATATCTCTTTTCTGAGATGTCCTCCAAAAGTGGAAAGATCAGATAATATCCACAAATAGTCTCTGATAACACAGAGAGATTAAATAACTTTTCTTTAACTCCCCTCCTGTGACCTACTGTGTCCAGCTCTGGAGTCCCCAACACAAGAAGGACATAAAACTGCTAGAATCGGTTGAGAGGAAAGACACAAAGATGATCAGAGGGCTGGACCACCTCTCTTATGAAGACAGACTGAGAGGTAGAGTTGTTTACTTTGGAGGAGAGAAGGCTCCAGGGAGACCTTGTTGCAGCCTTCCAGTATTTGAAGGAGGCTTCCAGGATAGCTGGAGAGGGACTTTGTAAAAAGGCATGCAGTGATAGGATCAGAGGTAATGGTTTCAACCTGGAAGAATCTAAGGCTAGGTTAGAGACTAGGAAGAAATTCTTCCCTATGAGGGTGATAAGGCAATGAGATGGGCTGCCTAAAGAAGTTGCAGAATCTCTAACCCATGAATTGTCCAGAGCCAGGCCGGATGGTGCCTTGACCAATGTGATCTGGTAGGAGGTGTTTCTGTTCATGGCATGGACATTGCAGCTAAATGAACTTAAAGGTCTCTTACAACTCAAACTACTCTATATTTTTTCTTTTGGAAAAAAAAGAAAGAACTTGCAAAGCTAGTTCTCTGTCTACTGAATAAATCTTTTGTAGGAATTTAGCTGGAAAAGAATGACTCATTAGCAATGGCTGTGAGACAATGAAGCAAGCATTGAAGTGTTTCATAAGATCAGCTCTGGAAAAGGGTGGGATTCTCACCTTAGAAGATAAAGGCTGAGATGCATTTCAAGTTAAAGTCCAAGCTTTGCGAGTGCATTATCAGAACAGTTCTTGATGAAGTGCTAATAATTTGAAAGAAGGAACAATGTCTTAAATGAAAAAAAACTAAAAAGTTGCCTGTCATTACAATATTTCTTTCTGGATTGATGTCTTCAGATAGTTCAAATATTGGATAAATTCTTATTTAAACATGTAGCTGCACTATATGCTTGGTTAGAAGGTAACAAGGGGCCTGTTGAATCAGCAAGTCTTTTTTTTTTTTTTTTTTTTCTGTTTGCTTTAGATCATATGGAGACAATCAGAGCTAGACAGGAGAGACTCCATTATATCCAAGCCTTATTATTAAGGTTAAAATGAGATAAATAGAATATTGAGATTTTAATTTCCATCATTCTTTATCCTGCTTCCTGAAAGGAAAATTTGATTTTTTTTTAATTTTTTTTTGCCATACTCTGTAACAGTATTGTAAATAAATATTAGATATGGCAAAAGAGATGAAGGAAGCAGCAGTGCTTGCTTGCTCTTTGAAACAGAAGAATTTGTATTTGTATATCCATAGGAATTATTGGTGTTTTGTGATTTAACTGGCATTAGGAAGAGTAATTGTGCAGCTTTCTTGAGCTGGGATGGCGAGTTTGCTTCTTTCAGAAGCATTTGCAAACACCCTGAGGCCTTCAGTGTTTGAATGATTCATCTTCTGCTATAGTCAGTGCTGCAGCTCTGTGCAGTACAATGGAACTGATGTGCCTCTCCCATTCTATGCCTGCATCTGGACATACAACCCTGAGATTCTGTTGATATTCGTTCTAATCGAGTAGGAAACAGGAAAAAAACAAAGCAGAAATATAATTTGTTAAAAGGTTGTTATCAAAGCGAGGAGAGAGAATTTCCATGAACTGACTGCTCTTTTCCTGCTGCCCCTTACTGTTATAATGCGAGTGATTTGGAAGCTAAACACAGAGTGAATCCAGGTGCAGTGTGTAACTGTTAGCTCAGTTGGTAGCTAGCCACCAGGTGGCAAACGCAGAACTGGTTTTAGAAATGCATCTGGGATTTCAGACCATGTGGCTGCCTGCATCTGGGTAAGTCCAGGCTCAGCCATTTATTTCAGTGCCTGAATCACATATTCAGGGCGTTTGTGTGCATATATATGTATATATACACAGACATATATACAGTTTTAAAGGATTTTCTAGCTTTACTGAATGCAGTCTGGGCAGGTGTTTGATGTGTTATTTTGAGGCTGACTTCCTTTTTTGGTTTCAAGTCTTCATTCTTACAAAGTCATTCAGCAGACTTGAAGACATCAGCTTTTTCTTTTCACAGTGCATCCTATATTTTGAGGCTGCTGTACCAAGGCCTTTCACAGCAAGACATGTTCATTGCTGTAAGTGTATTTTTGGTGACTTGCAGACAAGTAACTGACCAGGGATCATACATCCGATTATTCCATTGATTTAGTTAGAATAAAAGCCCAGTGACATTGCCAATGACCCAGATGTTTGAAAAATCCACAGATTAAGATATCGAGGCCTTTACCTCCAAATCCCACAATATTACATTAACACACATTCAGAAGATGCAGAATTGGATTTAAATGCAGCTCTCAAAGCCCTTTCCTAATCTCATTTTGTACTTAGAGTGGTGAAAATAACAATAGTACAGCTGCCATAAAAGTGACTGCGTGAGCATTTTTCACATTAGAAAGATATTTAGTAAAGTAAAAGTATTTTAAGTGCAGAAGCATCTTTCTTCACTTTCTTGCAGCCTTAGTAACAATGATGAAATGTCAAAGTATTGTAATTCACCATGGGCTAGAGACTGGTGTAAAAGGAATACGGTCTTTGACTTGCAGTGTAGTAGAAGCTTTACATGTGAAAGCCTCATTAAAGATTGATGATGTTTACATTTTTCGTGGTTACTTTCAATTTTTGTTGCACATATGACTGTCTGATGGTATTACAGATGAAGATCAAGAGTGAGAGCAGTGATTAAATCAATCTCATTTTTGATTCTAGATGCTTCCTTTAAAAAGGTGTGGCGAGTAATAGCTACATGTCTTTATAAAGATATCCTGAAGAGGGTTAGTATATCATGTATTGAAGTTCCTCAGCAAGGGTCATTAATAAATGTAAATGCCATGGCTTGCATCCAAGTCCATTTTGCCACAGTGAAGGCTTGGCACACTTCTTGTAAATGTGATGAATGGGCACTGGTGTGAGAGAATGGATGCTTAGCAGTGTGTGCTGCAGACGTGCTCCTGGGGTAAGAGGAAGTGCTAAATCAGACGGTGCTTCATTGTGACTCTCACTGCTGATTTACCTCCTGATGGCAGACTCAGAAAATGGGGGTTCCAGTACAGGTGATCCTTTTCAATGCTAATATACCATCTGCAGGGAACAGGTGGTGCTTCCCTTTGAACGTGTTTCTATTGTACATAAATGAAGAGATGAGTTTTCATTCCAGAATATTTTGTTGAAGGAGAAGTTAATAATCTGCATATTTTTCAGTGCCATAGAGTTACAGCTTAAGTAGAGAACTGGCTCATTTACAGTAGCTGATTCACTTGCAATGTAGGAAATTAGTTTTGAGAATCAGGAAGGGGAATTTCCCAGTATTACCATTAATTTATTCCCCTTTTCATGCTCCGGATGTGGTAGTTAAGTTTTTTTTTTTTTTCCCCAGGTCTACATCTTGAGATAAAATGCTGGGAACAAGACCATGATTTAGGTGATTTTCCACCTGAAAAAACCCAAGCCAACAAGCATCTCTTTTGCAGGCTGTTGTTTTCCTGGTAGAGGATACACGCGAGGTAGAAATGAGGATTAAAGATCAACTGTGTGGTTATGTGTTACAAAGCCTGTAAGCACAGAAAGAATTATCCGTGAACTGTGGAGAGAGAAGGTCAGCTGCTCAATGTCAGGTCTTGCTACATCTAGCAAGATTTTGGAACAGATTACCTTTTTAGCAGAACTTGGCTATTGGGGGTCATTTCAAATAGCTGCTGAAGGGACTGATTTTTTTTCTCTTGGTAAGGCACTGGAAAGAACAAAATAGGACAACAATGTATATCGCTTTGGTTTAGCTTTTGCTTGATTTATGAGCTCTTTTGTCTGTTTGAAACAGAGAACTAATGTACTCCCTTAAAAGAGATAAAGTAGAAAGAATTTGTACATACAGAGGACTTCCCTTGTATGGGCATTTGAAGAGTTTAGCAAGAGGGCTGGGGTATCTGATGGATCTGGTGAGATTCTTGGGAATGTATGGATAGCTTGGAAGTCTTGCTTGGCTTTGCCCTACCCCTTTTTTTTGTTTGTTTATTTGGTTTGGTTTGGTGTTTTTTCATGAACACATCTTGAGTGTTGAGATGCAGCTGCTGGAAGTATACTGCAGTGGACAGTTGATCTGAGGAGCCACAAAGGCACTTCAGCAGTACACAATTTCTTCTGGCTGTGCCCCTTTCCTTTCCAGAGGAGAGAAGTGTGTGTTGTGCTTGTATTATATCTCTGCCTGGACAGTTCATTCTTTTATTCACTTCCTTCTAATATGGATTTTCTCTTCAGTGAACAGATGTTGAAAATGGAGATATGAGCAATGAAAAAGCAGGATTGCAGTGCAGCTTCTTTGTTCTTCCAGCATACCATTTTGGATTAAGTTTCATATTTTGTTTGTGCCTGTAGTATGAAATTTGTGCTAATCCAAAGTGAGCTGTGAACTACTATGAGTTGTCTTTCTAAATCCAGCTATCATACAGGTAGTTACTTCTAAAGAATAATATACAAGAAATCTCTCAAGAAGTGGCAAAGTCTACTCCCTTAATGGTTGTGTCCTGGCCTACATTACTCAGAGAACAACTTAAGGTCTGAAAAAAGACATTTATTTTCTTTCTGATATTCTTTTTCTCAGTGTTGTCTGTCATAACTCTTGATATCCCTGCTGAGGAGGAAATGATCAATTAAGTGGCTAGAAGGCCAGGTAATTAGTTTCACAATCACAGATAGATATGCACTAAGCTCAAAAATGGTCTGTCTTTAGTTTGATAAGTGCAATTTTCTTAAGAGATGTTCTTCCCACTCAGGAATGTAAAAATATGGAGATTTTAACCCACCGGTGGATAAATCTAGTAAAAAGCCATCCAGAAGTGAAAATATAATTTCATTAAAATCACAGAGAATCATCAAATTGTTTTGGTTGGAAGAGACCTCTAAGATCATCAAGTCTATTTGTTAACCCAACACTGCTATGCCAACACTGAACTATGTCCCTAAGTGCCACATCAGTCTATCTTTGAAGAACAGCTTTTTATTGCAATTTTATTTGTGTCACCCTTAACATTACAGTAACTGTGTTTACTCAACTTTTTGATTAATACTTGAGAATAGTAGGTATTAGGGAACTATTTTTACAGAAGAACCAGGAACTCTGTCCTTTTGAAGACTTTCTCCCCATTACATTAGCAGTTAGTAAGATCTAGAAGGCTTCTTATCTAGCTTACAACTCCACTTCTGTAGGCTGATGTGAAGGGACAGTGAATCTGATACATATTAGAACTCTGCCCTTCTTGTTGAGGTAGAAAAGATCTTCAGAGACTGTGCTGCTGTGAAGGCAGGAACTACCATCTCCTGCTGGAAGTTTAGCGGGCCAGACTTGTGCCAGCTGCTCATAGGCAAACAATCTCGTTTTAAACCAACTATATCCAAAATGAGACCTCTATTAATGACTTTACCTATGCACTGAAAGTCAAATTCTTATCTAAATTGTATCTACAACACTCAAGGTTTACAATATTATATCTTGTGTGATTGGGATTTTTTTCTTCACATGGGGAGTCAGATGAGACTCTTAACACTTTTAACAGGACCACAGGCACAGATGGAAATGCTGCATTGTGTGGTTCACTTGTAAATGTTTAATTCTGAGTACATGGGAGGGATTTGTTTTTAATAAAAATGTTACTGACTTTTACACTTTCCCTTCCCTTAATTTTTTACAGTGTTACAGATGTCTTTAGTATTGTAGCTTTTTCGAGTTGACAATTAATTAAATCTTTAATAGCCTACGAAAATCTATTGCTTGATTTTTAATTCTTTCAGTCTGGATATTTGTCCTGCACTACTTATCCAACTTTCCTTCATGAAAGCATTTTCATTTGTTTCAGTTTAATTCATTGGCAGATGATTTAATTTGGTGTTTATAACAATTTATTAAATCAAACACCACATGGTGATTAAAAATAATTTAACTGTTTCTTCTCTGAATTGGAAAGAAGTGTGAAAACCCCAATGTGTGTGTAAAGTGCTGGACCACTTCAGAGATATTTTCCAGTTGTTGCTAATTCCTCAGGATGTGGTACTGTACATGTCTGGTTTTCTAATATCTAAAGAATAGACAACATAATCACTGACAGTGTTTTCAGGGTGAAGATGACAGTCTCCCATGGTGATAGAGATACTGTAACTGTGGATTTTTCTGTCCTTTCTGTCTACCCTTTAAAACACTATAAATGCATAGATTCCACTGTGCTTTAAACAGTATTGCAGGAATTTTCTGAATTTCTTACTTTCTTCTACCATAATAGAAAACAGTAAAATGTTTTCTATTATGAAAAAGCTTGTCTCAAACTCAGGAATAGGTTTTAGAGCTGCTGTTACCAGGATACTAAAAGGAAATGCATTCACTCATTCAAGTAGCATCAGGAAGCCTGATAAGACCTTGTTACAAATAATAGATATTAATTTTTATATCCAGGTGAAGATTATTAATAACTATGGAAACTGTTTATTAACATTAAATCTTGCCAGAAAACTTATTTACAAGGTTTGAAATGCACAGTTTGGATGCTTATACACACAGGGAACAGGCAAAACTGGAACACTTTAAGAGATAACAAGCAAAGGCAAATACTATACTGGAGGAGAAGATTCTTGCAGTCAGTACACTGCTTGTGGTTAATTATCCTGCATATCCACTAGATGGACACAGGAAGCTCCTTTCTGCTTATGGCAGAAGGCAATTAGTGATTACAAGAGGTTTTAAGTGTTTACTCACAAAATATTAGACTCCCAATTCCCTGGGACTAACTACAGCTTCAGACATTACCCAAAGGCTTTCAGGAATTCTATTACTGTCTTGTCAGCTGCTGAGCCTTCTGATTCTTCCCAGGCCTCACAGGGTGCTGGGGAAAGGAGGCAGACTATCTCTGACCTGGTCCTGGCTCCTCTGGATGATCTGTGTGTCTCCAGGACTTGCTGTCTTGGCAGGAGACTTTCAGGTGCAGGCAGGATGTCTTGCAATGCGCAGCCTCAGCACGATCTCAGGCTGGCTATGCAGGCTGATCACGTGGAGGCATTTAGAGCCTGTTCCTGGTAAACTTGAGGCAGGTAGTTTCCAGGATACAATAAGGCAGAGAGGCAGAACACTGCCGGAAGCAGCGAGCAATGGCAGCAGCAGCCATCAGCAGGCACGAATACAACGGCAGAGCAGGTTGTGTTACCTGCTCATCTCCTTTTATCAGTACAGCCCAAGACTAATGGGCCTTTGGACACAGAATAGCCAATCAGAATGGCAGTTAGCCAAGCCTGACCATATTAGGTGAAGCCATAGGCTTGCTTTACCCAAATCTGGGAAAAACACAGGCCTTGCGTGAGGCAGGCACAGGCTAAGTGTCTGTACCTTGTTTACCACAGGATGCAAAACAAGTCTGGACACGCCAGAGTCCTTAGACTCAGTGGCTCCAAGTTCTTTGTCCTCTTTCTTGCAGATGCTTCTTTCCAAAATAGAAGGAGGGAGAGCAGAAAAACCTGTCTGGGCCAGCCAGGACATGCATAAGCCTACTTAGGCCTACCATGACAAACCTTATAATGAAGTGCATTTACATGTCTAACTCCTTATGACTACTGCTCTAATGCCCACCACTGATTGATTAAATAAATGTAAAACAACCACTTTTCCTGTCAGATTTCTTAAACACAAATCAGAAGCACAACTGAAATACTCAACAGCTGTTCTTGCCTGAGGTGATGTATGGTAATGGCTTTGTCTGGGCACTTCACTTTTTTGCAAAATACAGTGGCATCAAGTGAAAAACATAGTTTGAAGGAGTTTGGAATTCTATGGAGGCATCTTCAGAATTTTCTAGGTGTGAATTAAGTTATGTGAGAACTTACAGAAGTACATAACTTGTGAAACCCAGAACATGAATTCCTGAGGAGAAGCTGAGGGAGCTGGGGTTGTTTAACCTGGAGAAGAGGAGGCTCAGGGGTGACCTCATTGCTGTCTACAACTATCTGAAAGGAGGTTGTAGCCAGGTGGGGTCAGTCTCTTCTCCAGGGCTACTGGCAACAGAATGAGGGGACACAGTCTCAAGTTGTGCCAGGGAAGGTCTAGGCTGGGTATTAGGAGGAAGTTCTTCACAGAGATAGTGATTGGCATTGGAAGGGGCTGCCCAGGGAGGGGGTGGAGTCACCGTCCCTGGAGGTGTTTAAGAAAAGACTGAATGAGGCACCTAGTGCCCTGGTCTAGTTGATTGGCTAGGGCTGGGTGATAGGGTGGACTGGATGATCTTGGAGGTCTCTTCCAAGCTTGTTCATTCTAAGATAACTGTACTTTACATTTAACTTGTGTAGTTTGTGGGTCTTGGAGAGATGTTCTCAAATTTAGTGCTTTAGGAGCCATGCAAACCTCTGGAAAGATGTGGTGAACAAAGATTTCCTAGATAGGAGTTTAAATTTCTTTCATATATATCTTTATAAGAAGTTGTTTGAAGGTTAAATTTTAAGTAAGCAACAAAAACAGTGCAATCACAACCCTGGCCTTCAGGAGAGCAGACACTGGCTTCTTCAAAGATCTACAAAAAGTCTGGTGAAAAGGCAGTTCAGGGGAGACCTTCTTGCCCTCTGCAACTGCCAGAAAGGAGATTGAAGTGAGATAGGATTCAGTCTCTTCTCCCAAGGAAGAAGTGAATAGGATAAGAGAAAATAGCCTTGAGTGGTACTAGGGGAAGTTTAGGTTGGACATTAGGAACATTTCCTTCCCCAAAAGCATTGTCAAGCCCTGGAACAGGCTGCCCAGGGAAGTGAATCCCTGAAGGGATTTAAAAGCCATGTAGATGTGATACTGAGGGACATGGTTTAGTGGTGACCTGACAGTGTGGGGTAAATGGTTGGACTTGATGATTTTAAAAGTCTTTTCCAACCTAAAATATTCTGATTCTGTGACTGTGTTTACAAATTTAGTTTTCCACATTCTTTTTCATTCACAGCTGCTCAAGTTTTATTCTTAATAATTTATTCTTTTTACTTAAGAAAATGTTTATGTCTTTTAGAAAAGAAAACAAATTTATTTGAAAAAAAAAATCTGTATTTGGGATAAAAAGTTTGAGTGCAGAGGTACTGCTTGCACAATATGTTTATGGTAGCAAGTATAGGTATGTCCACTAACAGCTTAATTTCTACAAGAAGTTCAGTCAAGCCTCAGTTGGAGACTGCTGAAGTTGGTAGGAGCTTCTCCTTTGAGTCCAATGGGATTCGAATCAAGCTTTTGGTGTTTCTGGGATTCAGTTTCAGTGCTAGCTATATTTGTGCTCAAAAACTCATTTATTTCTTTTTGTTTATTTGTTTCTATTTCATTTATGAGTTATTCCTTCCCTCTGGAGATCTCCTAAACCTGTGGTAGCAGAGTATTATTTCAGTGGTTGCATTGTTAATCTCATTTAGGAGTGGTAGAGAGCAGTTGCATGAGTCAGGTCACAGATGATCTCTTCATTTGCTGTGCTTGGCAGATAATTTTTCATGGGGGGGGGGGGGGGTCTAGATGTGGCCTTTATCTGTTGCAGAGATTTATCCTTTTAAAGATGCTCATTTAAACACTGTCTTTTGGTATTTGAAGTGAATCTGTAACAACTGAAGTCATAAAATGATTGAGTGAAAATAAGTGTTCCTTCTGATGATGGACTGAATTTTCTGGCTTGTTACCGACAACATTTTATTAAATCCTTAGCTGCCTGAAGAAAATACCACTGCTCCAAGTGCTGTTACACTGGCATGTGTGCAGAAGGCTTCACAGCAAGTGTTTAAAACAATCCCATTTTACTTGCTAGCTATTGGGCCTTTCTGTTCAGCTTTAATGGACAAGTCTGTTTCTTTCAGTTCCCAAAGAGTGTGTTAATACTGGTCTGGAAGCCCTAGATCTAATATTATTAAGTTAAAGAGAGTGTATGCAATTGTTAACAATCAGGAGTGTGGTAGATGAAGACTATTGCCCTTTCCTGCCTCACTGGAATGTTTGTTTCACTCTGAAATCCATGATACAGCACATTAAATATATGGCTAATTACCTTTACCTAATACTGTTATGTAGTTATGCTCCTTAGCATCATTCAAAACAGTGCCAGTGAAGGAATTTTTTTCTAACCTATGTAAGTGGGAAAAAATGAGGTTAAGTGATTTTCTTGCATGTAATTTGGCTAGACTGGATGCTTTAATTTGTCCTAAAGTCAATGGAAGTAGTGTGTGTTATGTTTTCAATTGTTACGTTTGCTTGCTTCAGTGTTGGTGAATTGGCACTGCCTGAGGGGAAACACAGGGTTTTGAGCAGCCATCTCCTTGCAGAATTTCCATCTGGATTTGGATTAGAAAGCAGTCAGGATAAGAATCAGAAAATCAGCTTAGTTACTCTGTAAAAAAAAAAAAAAAATCTTCTACAGTTATTATCCAAAAATACAGCTGAAATCTATTGTTGTTGGGTGTAACTTGTCTTAAAAACCCTGGTTATTATCAGTGCTGCATCAATTGTGTCTATCCATTAGAAGCTGTGTGAGGACAGCCCATTGTGGAGAAGGTGCGTGTGTAGTGTGTTACCGCAGTGTGGCTGACGAACTGTGGCAGCCTGATGAGGTCTGTTTTTCCTTTAGGTAGATTACTTAATTCTTCCAGTCTCTGCTATGTTGTGTCAGGTGAGGTGGGTTTTTTGTTTGTTTTTATTTTCCCAATTGGTTTCCTATTGTCTGGTTTAATTAACAGTAAAAGAAATCTCTCTTTTTTTACTCTATGCTTTTACAGGGCTTGTGTGTTTGTGTGCATAGATGGAGGAGAAAGGAAGGAGGGAGGAATATACAGAACATGCAGCATTAATGACTCTTGTAATCCAGTGTTCCTCTCTTCAAAATTTGGACTTCAATATATGACTTTCTGATAAAAGCTTGATGATCCAAGACACTGGGATTAGCTGGAAGACTTTAAATGGAACAGATGGAAAAGGCAGTCAGTCTAGCTCAAGTAAATAGGTTGAAAGGCAGGCAGCAATTCTGCTCAGTTCAGAGTTACAACTGCAATGCTGCAATTGGTAATTGCTACAGTTGGTGTTGGTGATTCGATACGGTGGTGTGTTAATGAGTTAATTCTTCCACACTGAGACCTGACAGTTGTTAATCCTAGATCTATTTTCTGAGGTGTAATTTCCAATTACAGTACTATCTCTGAATTTCTAGACCGCAAGCAAATGCTTTTGCCACTTACATGTATGTCCTTGAAGTGAGCAGTGAAAAATAATGAGTGTAAAGATGGTCTGATTCCTCTGTAACTGATTTAAGACACCACCAAAACAGAGGCTGCAAAAATTGTGCAGGGTTTTGTGAGGTTTTAGTTTAAAGAATAGGAGAGGAAAACTCTCATACAGAAGAGGTCTTGGAGGTGCCTGAGTTTAGTGTATGGGTAGATAGCATCATGTCCTGTGTCTGAATGTGGTAGAGCAGTGAAAAGCATGGTCTTCTACAGTGGTGGTAGTGTTTGATACATTTCTTTCTGGAGAAAACATCTTACAGATATTTTATAAATGAAGCAGTGATAGGGGGAAGAATACTCGGTTGTAGTTATAACCCCATTTTCTGCTAATTTTCTGTCAAAATTCTTCCATCCTTAAAGAAGGTGTCTTCAGCTGTTGCATGTCTTCTCAGTCTCCCCTTATTAGAACACACATAAGAATGCAGAGTACAAGAACCTGCAAGAGGCTGAATGAATGCCAGTATCATATAAAAAAAGTAAGTTTAATAAGAGTAATTATTATCAAAAGAGAATTTCAGCAAAATTTGGCTCCATTTTTTTAAAGGGTAATAAAATACTCACGACTCAACTTACACCTCACGGAAATAGTATGGAGAGGGAGTTTTTACAAGGACATATAATGATAGGACAAGGGGTAATGGCTTTAAACTGAAAAAGGGTAGATTCAAATTGGATGTAAGGAAGAGGGTCTTCACTGGGAGGGTAGCTGAGCATTGAAACAGGTTTCCCAGAAAGGCTGTGGGTGCAACGTGTCCGAAAGTGTTCAAGACTATCTTGGATTGGGTTTTGAGCAACCTGCTCCAGTAGAAAGTGTCCCAGATCTCCGGCCATGGGGACAAGCTAGATGATCTCTAAAGTCTCTTCTAACCCAACGCATTCTATGGTTCTGTAAAATGGAGAACCTGTGTGGTTCTCACACTTTCTCTGGGTCTGTAATTCATGACAGCCAAGCCTTTCTGGGACTCACTACCCGTTTCCATGCAGTACATACAGTTCTCTCTAGCAAAGCAGAAGCTGGAGCAGACCAAAATCTGGACTTTCAGATTTTAAGGAAGAGGACAGATTTGCAGGAAATATGAAGGCCTGAAAAATGAGTTCGAGCCAAATTGCTTTGGCAGCACTTTATACTGGCTCTTAATATCCCTTCACACTGAGCTGCGCAGCACTGGTGGAGCAGGTGGTGATGCTGTTATGGGATATCACAAAGCTGCCACATCTTGTGCTGTAAGAGCCAGTGATTTTCCTCCATAAAACCCGTTACACAGTGGAAAGTGAAATTAGCAGCCTGGCTAATTGCTCAGAGGGTATAACAACGGGGGGCACCAATCAAGGGGCAGCAATGCTGAACAGGCAGGTGCTGGAGTGCAAGGCACAAAGCTCTTGTTACTGCAGAGCACCGAAGTCAGCTACTAGCAGAAGGAGAGAGAAAGGGAGGAGAAATAGTAAAACAATGGGAAGAGAAAAGGGAAACTGAGTTGGAGACTAAGGAGTTTGAGTTGCTAAGTTGCCTGGAGTCTGGCTTTCAAGTCAGTGTTTCAGGGAGATAATCACAGTTCTTCTGTTAAGGTTGTGTACAGTGTCCTTCCTTTATCTTGTCCCTCTCCATCCCGTCACAGAACGTTGTTATGCTTTAATAATTGTGTTTCCTGACTCACCTATACTTTTCTAGATCTGACTATCTAAGAGTATCTTCACTTAGAAATTTGATAAATGCAATTTATATTCATGCAGTTCCTTTAAGACAAACAAAAAACCCCCTTAGGTCAGACTTAGGAAATGTGTTGATAGCGAATGACATTCTAGATGGATGAAATAAAGAGAATCAAGCTTCCTTTTATCTGCATAATGTAAGTTACAAGCTAATGTGTTCATTTTAAACAGGCAAATGTGAACACCATCTCAAAATAGGAACATGAGGAAAAACCCAAGCCTGCTACTGTTCTTTAGCTAGGTTAAGCATTTCTGTTTTCTCTGTACACCTTTTACAGGCCAATAATTTCCACTAAATTAACTATCCTATCAATTAATGTCCATTAACAGGATAATGGCTTTTTTTTTTCCTTTTTTTTTTCCTTCATAATAATTTGACTGTGAAAGTCAGCTGCCAAATTTTTAATGGCTTGGTCTGACAGTGAGGAATACACTGAATATGTTTGACTCATCCATGTTGTGTAATTTGCTTGCTCTACTGTTTTTGTTTTCTTCCTCATTAATCTTCTAAGTCCCTGTGGAAATAGCAATCTTGTCAAAAAAAAAAAAAAAGAGGAAAAGGAGGGCAACATGCAGCCTCATTGTTGCACACTGAATATATATGAGTGCCTGAATACAGAGTGTACAGGAAATCAGGAGTCTGAGAAAGGGATTTTAAGAGCAAGTAAGATCACTCTTGATATAACACACCAATTTGTTTGCTTTAAATTTCTTATAGTTTGCTTGCTTGATTTATAGGTAGTTCCTTATTATTGTCTATAGTCTCAGAGAAAGAATTGACTTGCCCAGGTAATGTCCAGTAAAGCTGCACAGAGGAATATATGCACTGCCTGTGAAGCTGGCTGAGAAAAAATCCAATGATAGAAACTCGTCCTCCTCATGGATTTGGATTTGTGACCTTCAGAACATGTAGTAAGTGATTAAAACATGTAGCCAGTATGACAGCACAACTTCTTGGAGAGACTGATTGTTCAGAGCTCATAAAAGTTTGCAAACCTACATACCCATTTGTCTAACAAAAGCTGGTGGCTGAGGTTAACTCTTGGTTTCTGTTTATGTAAGCAAACATCTGGTGTGAAAAATCTACTGATATTAATTTTGACTAAGAAACCATATTTTTGGACAAGAAATGCTGCTGAGGGTTTGATGCACTGAAGAAGTTTTTGAAAAAAAATTAGAATATGAAAGTACTACCTCCCTCTGACAAAGAACTTACTAAATGCAAAACATTAATCTAGATGCATTAGTCAATGATGGCCAGAGCCACCTAAAAAGTAAATGCAGTGGCATCACAGAGAAATCCTTTGTGTCTGTGCTTATACCTACATCTGCACCATGTATATGCACTTTCTAATATGTTCTATCAACATAATCTCTCTCCTCTTGCCAAAATGTATACATTTGTAGGACTTGTGTAACCTGTTGTGTGCTGATGGCAATATATCTGTGGTTGTGAGGAACAGCCATTCCGCCTTAAAGTCAAAGGGAGACTAATGCCCAAAAGATGTGATAGCTTAGATGTTTTTCCTTCTTCTCACAAGCAATAGAATGGTTTGGGCTGGAAAGGACCTTAAAGATCATCTAGCTCCAAGCCCCCTGCCATGAGTATGAACGCTTCCTGCTAGACTAGGTTGATCAAGGCCCCATTCAAGCCGACTTTGAACACTT
Source organism: Ramphastos sulfuratus (assembly GCA_013399055.1). Taxonomy (NCBI): domain Eukaryota; kingdom Metazoa; phylum Chordata; class Aves; order Piciformes; family Ramphastidae; genus Ramphastos; species Ramphastos sulfuratus. The sequence continues at coordinate 143,264 of WBNM01036822.1, read as the reverse complement.
CGTGGATTGGACTCTGCAACTTCTCTGGGCAGCCTGCTCCAGAGACTCACCACCCTCCTCATAAAGAAATGGTGAAGGATTTCATCCTAATCTCTATCCAGTATTTAATTTCATCTATTTTGGAGCCATTACCTCTTATTGTATCACTACATGCCTTTGTAAAAAGTCTCTTTCCAGCTCTGCTTTAGGTCTTTTTAGAAAGAGACAATATGGCCTCCCTGGAGGCCATGTTGTCTCTTCTCCAGGCTGAACAACTCAAGGTCTGTTGGCTTATATTCATAGGAGAGGTGGTCCAGCCCTCTGCTCTTTTTTGTGGTCTCCTCTGAACCCTCTCTAGAAGTTCCATGTCCTTGTGTTGGGGGCTCAGAGTTGGACACAGTACTGCATGTAGGCCTCTTGAGAGTGGAACAGAGCAGGGAACCCCCTCCCTTGACCTGCTGGTCACTCTTCTGGTGTAGCCCAGGACACAGGCCACAATGTATATGTACTTTTGGGGGTCTTTTGAGGTTTAGGGATTAAAAAAAAAAAAAAAAAAGAGACACAGAACTTCTGCCTCTAGTCCTGGTCATGACATGCTTGCAAAGAGCCAGGTACAATTTGGGACAGCCTGCAGGAAAATCCTACTCAGTTTGCCTTCATCAACTAGTTTCTTTCCATCTTCACTTATTGTCTGTATTGTAGAGCCTTATTTTGATGTATAGGCAGTGACTGTATAGAAAAAAAAATCTGGGTTTTAATTATTTTTTCCCATGTTAACAGTTGACTATTTCTTGTATAATTCTAAGGAGGTGATATAGAATTTCCAGGAAAATAGAAATGGGATAGGACAAAGAGGAAGAGAGAGAAAGAAAAGGAAGGTCTTTACCTGCTTTACCTGTATGAGACAGTTTAAAGTGGTCTGAGACTATCTTTTTTTTCTGTAGCTTGTGCATCCTGCTAGAAGATGAAGCTGAATTCAGTTAATAACACTCCTAGAAAGAATCTAACCTATTAAGGTGAAACATTACCTAGTTAGTCAATACCAATTAATTAAGTAGTATACAATGCCAGTAATTTAAAATTTGCTTAACATTTTGTCCTATAATGCAGGAGCTCCTTGCAGCTGCTAAGAAGTTGAAACAGGTCCTCTAGACTATCTGATGAGGGGAGAAATAGCAAGCTTACAGCGTGTCTAAGTCAGTACTGTATGAGATCTGCTGCACAGTCTGCTTGGGAGGAGACTGAGAAAAAGCAGAGATGCTTATGTAAAGCAAAGATGTCATTGTATAGAGTTGCAGCACAGAGGTACTGTTCTTGAACAGCAGCATTCTCAGCTTTCATCACTGTAGAGAAAGGAAAAAAGTATGTTGGCAGAAGTAGGCAAGGACCATATCTTGGTGTGATACTCCATGAAGTTGCCTGTTTTCTTTGGCTATTGTTTTGGAGAAGATTAAACTGGTATCTCCTATAATCAGAAAAGGAACATTCACTGGGAAACCAGGACCTGGGGGAATTTGCTAAATGATAGAAGACATATTTTTTGTGTCATCCTAATGTCTTCAAGTAAAACTGCAGTCAGTTGTTTGGCATGTCTGGAAAGAGAACATCTTCAAATGCATGTGACTTGTCTTTGTAATATGGAAAATGAGTAGTGTGTATCCATCAGTGTTCTACAACTTCCTTGTAGCTTTCCTAGCTCTTCAGTGAGAAGGGCAAGGGAAACACTTGTTAAATTCCAGTTGAAAGCTCGGTATTTTATTAGTCTTTGACTAGGGTAATAAATTGTAGGGGAAAAGAGCAAGTAGAGATAAGGCATTATGCTAGCTATGTGTGCCAAAAAGAGTAAAGTGATACCGGTAAACTTTCAGTTTAAGCGTTGTCCCTGGATGTAATTTCGGTGACATTCAGTGTACATTGCACCATTTCCTAGATAATTCCTTTTATCAGTTGCAGAGCAGAAACTCCTTTCCCATGGTACCACTCAGATAGTATTTGACCTCATCATCAAGCTCCAGATTCCATTTATAGTGCTGCTGTTTGCTTTTGCAGTTTTTTTTTTTAGCTGATCTGTAAACATGGCTGGAAGCAGTGTTCTGTGAATGCCAGAGAGTTATTGGTGGCACTGGGGCATTACTGGGTGAAGATGTCACAGTGAGAGGTCATTGATATAAAGGAAATTAAGGTATGTAAATGAAAGCAATTAAAATGTTTAATCATGAGAATAGGTTTCTTCCCTTACTCTAGTTCTGAAAGACCTGTGCTTATTTACAGCTCCCATAGCTCATAATACACTTGTTCTTTTATCTCAGCACCAACTGTAACCAAGTGTAAGACTTAGCACTGTTTTTACTTCAGTCCTTTGTCTGCTTGTAATGAACTTGTAGGTCACTTGCACATTCCTTGACCCATTTAGTTAGAACGTTTCAATTGTTAGGGTTGCAGTGGTGCAGTTGTGGATAAACATTCAACCAATAATGCTGAGTATAGATCACAAGAATATACAGTCACTGTCTATGGCAATACAACAAATCATTAACAAAAAAACCCCAAAGATTAAATATTCAATAAAAGCCGTGAGAAACATAAATGAGTTGCTAGGAAACATCTTTTTCTTCCCTCTTGTTCACCTTGGTGGTAGATTTTCTCAAGTCTTCTACCAAGGATGAGAAGAGAGAAAAAAGAAAATCTCCCAAGTTGGTGCTCATCCTCAGTTAAAATGAGCTGACACTGTTTCTTATCAGTATTCTGCTGAGGCGCCCAAGCCTGTTCATTTCTTTCTTTAACAAATGATTGATCTGGACCTGAGAATTGAGGGAACCTTGTAAAGTGCTAAAGCAAACAAATGGAGATAGAGGGATTGATTGTGCTCTGCTGCAGTGATTTTATGCAAGTGTTTTTTATCCTTAAGAGACTTCTAGCTTTTGAATTGAAAAAAAGGTTTATATAGACTTGAATCATTAAAATCTTTATTTACTTTCAATTAGTGATGTGCTAAACTGTTCAAGGAAAAGTTCTGGGATGGAAAGAACTTAGTGTGTTTGCATATTGGGGTGGTGGTAGCTGGCAGCTTGTTTGTCAGGTTTTCAGTGGGTTTTTAAGAGGATTGTAACTGTAAGAGCTAAGATTTCTAGGTAGAGAGTTTGGGTAACATATGTCAAACTGTTCTGTCAATACCTTTAGTGCTGATGAAGCACTGAGCATTGTATCCCACAGTTCAAGGATGCACTCACTGTGGCTGAGCAATATGTGCTGTTCTAATAACCTCTTATGCTTGACTCTAAGAGCAAAAGCTGTTGTAGCTTTTAGATCTCTTAGTTTGGAGGACTTGCTTTAGACATTGTTAAATTCTGAGAATAAGAAGTGACTCTTCTTGCTCCTGGCAGTTGGAAAGCCATGCTGTCCTACAAAAGCTCTCCAGAAGTTGTGGAGACTGAGCAGTCTTTTGGAGGATCTTCCATGGTTTTCCTCAGATTTCCTATTTTATATTACACTAAGGAAGAGCTAAACCCAGACTTTTATACTTCCGTATAAAGTTTGTAGGAAAATTCCTGGGTTTTCTTCTACTGCAATAAAATGCGATGTAGTATCTATGAGACACCTTAAAACCACATAATATAGATGTGGTCAGCCTGCCCAAAGGGGAAATTAAGTAATGAGTCAATAAGCTTATCCTTACCGTATCAACTTAAATTAGTCTTTCAATGCAGTTTGCAAAAATGCCTGACATATTAGGAAAATGCCTGCTCTTTCTTAGTAATTCCTTCCAGAGATTTCTCGGTGTTTGCTGACCTTGCATAGTAATTATTGCTGAGTTCAGTTGTGGATTTGTACAGTAATAGAGGAAAATGTGAACTTAGAAAGTGAAAGGACATGTCAGGTCTGAACACAAATACTGCTTGTTTTCACTACAAGTGAATTATACAACTGGAATTGAAGAGAGGTAAGCCATTTTCCCATTACTTTGGAGGAAAGGGAGATGAATCCTACTCTGTGGGCATAGCAACTTCTTGAAAATTGGACTGAGTCGTAGTTGCTGTTTGCACAGCAATAACCTAGACTGATGGATTCCTTGCTGGATAAGGAATTGGCTGGATGGTCGCACACAGAGAGTGGCGATCAAGGGCACGATGTCCACATGGAAACCAGTGACAAGTGGCGTCCCTCAGGGGTCAGTGCTGGCACCAGTGCTGTTTAACATCTTTGTCAGTGACATGGACAGAGGAATTGAGTGCACTCTCAGCAAGTTTGCAGATGACACCAAGCTGTGTGGCACAGTCGACTTGCTAGAGGGCAAGGATGCCATCCAGAGGGCCCTGGAAAGGCTGGAGCGGTGGGCTCAAGCCAAATTCATGAAATTCAACAAGGCCAAGTGTAAGGTCCTGCACCTGGGTAGGCACAATCCCAAGCACAAATGCAGGCTGGGTGGGGAATGGCTGGAGAGCAGCCCTGAGGAAAAGGACCTTGAGGTCTGGGTTGATGAAAAGCTCAACATGAGCCTGCAGTGTGCGTGCACAGTCCAGACAGCAACCAAGTCCTGGGCTGCATCAAGAGCAGTGTGGCCAGCAGAACAAGGGAGGGGATTCTGCCCCTTTACTCTGCTCTCGTCAGACCCCATCTGGAGTACTGTGTGCAGTTCTGGAGCCCCCAGCACAGGAAGGACATGGAAGTGTTGGAGCGGGTCCAGAGGAGGGCCACGAAGATGATCAGAGGGCTGGAGCAGCTCTCCTATGAGGACAGGCTGAGAGAGTTGGGGCTCTTCAGCCTGGAGAAGAGAAGGCTTCGAGGAGACCTTATAGTAGCCTTCCAGTATCTGAAGGGGGCCTACAGGAAGGCTGGGGAGGGAGTATTTACAAGGTCTTGCAATGACAGAATAAGGGGCAATGGGTTTAAACTGGCAGAGGGAAGATTTAGACTGGATGTTAGGAGGAAGTTCTTTCCAGTGAGGGTGGTGAGGCACTGGAACAGGTTGCCCAGGGAGGTTGTGGCTGCTCCCTCCCTGGAGGTGTTCAAGGCCAGGTTGGACGAGGCCTTGAGTGACCTGTTCTAGTGGGAGGTGTCCCTGCCTATGTCAGGGAGTTGAAACTAGATGATCCTTGAGGTCCTTTCCAACCTTACTATTCTGTGATTCTCTGATGTCATGGTTTAACCCTGGATGGAGGCTAAGCACCACACAGGTGCTTGGTCACTCCCTCCTGGCAGGAATGGGGAGAGGATAGGAAGGGTAAAAGTGAGAAAACTCATAGGTTGAGATAAAGACAGTTTAATGGGTAAAGCAAAAGCCACATGTATAAGCAAAGCAAACCAGGGAATTGACACCTTTAGGCCAGGCAGGTGTTCAGCAATCTTCATGAGCTGCCCCATGCGTAAGATAGTTGGAAAGTAAAATGCCATCACTCTGAAGACCTGCCCTTCCCCCTTCCCTCCCCTCAGCTTTATATGCTGAATGTGGCATCTTATGGTATGGTCAGTTGAGGTCAGCTGTCCAGGCTATGTCCCCTCCCAGCAACTTGTGCACCCTCAGCCTGTTCGCTTGTGGGATGAGGAACAGAAAAGGCCTTGATTTTGTATGAGCATTGCTCAGTAGTAGCTAAAACATCCCCTTGTTATTATCAATATTGTTTTCAGTATAAATCCAAAACATAACCCCAGCCAGCTACTATGAAGAAAATTTACCCCAGTCAAAACCAGTACAACTGAGTAAATGTGGCCAGTAGTTTCATAGAGAGATGTCAGAGAAAGAAGGATTGAATTTAGTGCATGTAAGGAAGGATTGAATCACATTAACAGAGTGACTATAGAGGGAAAGCAGGCAGGATAAATGTCAGCAAATAAAAGAAGTTTTGTGAAAAAAACATATGAAATGGTTCTTGAGGTTCCAAGTTGCCTTTTTTTTTTTTTTTTATTCTTTTTTTCACCTTTTTTTCCCCCCTCTTGTGTTCCATTATGGATTTTACTTGCATATATAAAAATGCATCTTTTCAGTATGCTCAATATAAATCCCAAAACAATGAAATATCAGTTGACAACCACAGTAAAGCATCCAGTCTTATTTATGTGCGGTGTAAGAGAAGTCCTTCCAGTGCACTTGAACTGCAGGTTAGGTAAACTGTGAAGTTTGGCACAAAAGCGTTTTAGAGCTTTCATTCTTAAAAAGCAATGCAAAGTCTGCAGTACAGCAATTGGCTGATTTGCTTGTGCAGTTCATATGATATTTCAAATAAATAAGTAGTTTATACTTACAGATTTCACCCTAAAGTATGAAGCCCTCCGTTAAACCTTGAATCTGAATCTTTCTGCTTCAATGGAGCTGCTGTTTCTCATGTGATCTCATGATTTTATCATTGCTAATCATTAAAAATTAACTGCCTAAATCAATGTCCTTAGTAGGATTTTAGTATCCATGTACTATGCAACAATGTTATCTAGTATCTTGCATCTTGCAGTGAATTCCAAGACTTAAGAACTAGAAGGTAAAAGTATTTTACCCTAAACTTTTTTTAGTGTTTACCATGTAGAAATCAGAATAACAAGTAAGTGGTGTAAAAATTTATTCTCGAATTTAAAGATCACAGCCAAATATCAGTGCAGTCCTGTTAGATCACTTGAATGAGAGGAGGGTTTAAGACAAGGTTTATTTAATTACTGTTCACATGAAAATCATCAGCCAGTGAGGTCAGTGAATTCAGGAGATGACTTGCTTGCTCTAAAGAGATGACTGCAGATGTTTTGTTTTTTTTTCTAGTAATTGAAGCTGTAAGGTAGAGGATATTCTGGCACAAAGAAATTGCAACTTAAAATATTAGCAGTGTTTTCCAGGGAGGACAAGCGGAATTTATCATGTGTCCCCTAAACTAACTAGCCAAATCAACATACTTAATTTTGCTCTTCTAGGTGTCATTAATCATCTTAATGATGGGGGAGCTGAATTGTAGAGACAGACATTTTTATATAAGAATATTGACTCAGGAAGCATTGTAATTTAATTGATACTCATTCTCTGAGAACCATACCTAGCTGTCACATCAACAGCAACAAAAATTTAAACTGACAGCAGTTACTTTTTTTGTGTGTCTTTTAAAAATATTTTTTTTCAATGTCATTAAAACCTGATAAAATTAAAGCTTTGCTTTAAAGGGTCAGTCACTATATTCCTGACTGTTAGTTAAAGTTGTAAATTCAGACTCTTCAAATTTATTTGCCAGAAAAAGCAGAGATAGTCCTGAGAACTGATTCCCATGACATTGTGCTGCAAATCAATGTCAGTATAAGTTGGTGGCAAGGAGTAACAATAAATGCTGGCAAGACATTTAATGCTTTTTCTTTTTTTCAGAAACCTTTATTTATTAGATTGGCTGGATCCTTCCCATCCTACAGTCTCAAAACATTTATATTTATTTTTTTTCCATTTGAACTCTTCTCTCCTCCTCTTAAGTCTGAAGGCTTTCACAAGCATTAGTGACACAACCCTTGGCATAGTTCTGTCACTGTAATACTGTTCACAGAGAAAATTAAAATATAAAGGCAGTTAAGGTCAGAGTGAGATGAGAACCCAAATTATTTTACTCTTCCTGCAAAAGTTTACTCTCTTGACATCCTTGAGTTTATAGTTTTGCTAAGTACTTCTGAAGAAAAAAAATGGTTCAATCTATCAGAGCTTTTTTCTCCTCTCTATGTTCCGTTTTCACCTCTTCTATTATGATTATTAATGTCCTCTTCCTTTCATTTGCCAAGCTGTGACACCTTGTTAGTCAATTTTCTTCTCAATTCTACCCTACAGACAGAAGAAAATTATTCTGTTTTTTCCATGGCAGATCAAAAAAACTATTCCTTTCCGTTCTCCTTTATCGCATGCTGTCCTTTGTGCTGTAGTTTTCTCTCTGCTTTGGTTGCTTGATATGGAGGGTTTTCTGAGACTTGTCTCTTCCAAAACACTTCCAGCTTAGACCGTGCATTTTATCTTATTTTCAAGTTGATAGTGAAGGCTGGGTTTAGCTATATTTCACACCAATACTAAAACATGAGGAAACGTGAGGAAACACATTCAACTGTTATCCCCTCAGCAGGAGTCAACTCAGGCCTGCAGAGTGTAAGCACCTCATGCAACATACTGTGAAGACCATTGTATGAAGTGCCGTCCACAGAAGCTGTGAGGAAAATCCATTGCAATCCCATGCTGTTTCCTGTACAGCTTCATAAAAAAAAAGATAAAAAAGGTGATGAAGAAGGTATGGATACACAGTTGATTTCTCAGGAGAACTCAACTACATCAAGATCTTCATCAATGAAATCCTAAAGGTTCCAGGATGAGAATGCCATGAAAATAAACAGAATTATAGTCTTCACAGTGCTCATTATAGTAGCATCTTTTGAGCTACTACTTCGTAGAATCATCTTGGTTGGAAAGAACACATAATATCAAGTCCAACCATTAACCCAGCACTGCCAAGCCCACCACTAAACCGTGTCCCTCAGCAGCACGTCTACACGTTTGTGGAACACTCCCAGGGATGGTGACTCCACCACTTCCTTGGGTAGTCTGTTCCAGGACTTTGCCATTCTTTCAGTAAAGAAATTTCTTTTCTAGTCACAGGACATTAGGTGCTGGATGGGACCTCAAAGGATCATCTAGTCCACCCCCCCGTGCCAGAGGAGGATTACCTAGAGTAGGTCATGCAGAAATGCATCCAGGTGGGTTCTGAATGTCTCTAGAGAAGGAGACTCCACAACCTCTCTGGGCAGCCCATTCCAGCATTCTGTCACCCTCACACTAAAGAAGTTTTTACTCATGTTTAGGTGGAACCTTCTATGCTCCATCTTAACACCCACTGTCCCTTGTCCTATCATTGGACATCATGGAGGAGAGCCTGGCTCCATCCTCCTGACACTCGTCCTTCACATATTTATTAACATTAATGAGGTCACCCCTCAGTCTCCTCTTCTCCAAGCTAAAGAGACCCAGCTCCCTCAACCTTTTCTCATAAATTGTTAGCAAAGAAAGACCAGTTTATTAGTGTCAGCCATCCTGGATGCTTTACTGCACTATTCCTGCCACAAGACAGACCTAAGAAAACAAGTCCAACAATCATGTGGTCATAAATACACATTCTAAAGCTACTGGAAAGACAATTCTAAACAGTTATTAGGATTCCTGAGAATAATATGTTTAAACACACCCAAACAAAGAAAATACACAAACTTCTAAATGGAAGTGGAGCAATAAATAAAATAAAAAGCTCAAATTTAACAGGACATCACATCATAAAGGACTGATAAAACCAATGAACAGTTTCAAGCAATCTTGCCAATGCAGGACAGCCTATCTCTTGCTGTTTCACAAGTGAAGTTGTATTTGTGAATTAGTGACAGTTCTCAAGATGTCAACAAACAGGTGATTAGATAAGCCTCCTGTTAATAGCTACCACCTGCCTTCCCTGCTCTGTAGCTTGGGATGGATACTCTTAAAAAAGAGGGGCAAACCCCTTGTTTAACATTAAATAATGTATTTGTGTAAAATTGTGTTTTATATTTATAATATTCCATACACTTATGTTTTATCTAAACAATTACATTTTAATTAATTTACAGTTTTTGCATCAAGTTCAGCAGTGCAAGTGGATTGTGTTGTTCATTATTTGTCTAATGTGAAGGAAAAGTTAGAGGAGTGGAATACTTAGCTGGCTGAAACTTAATCCTGATGAAGTGTGGAGATACCTGCAGAGAGTAGAGCAGTATTTTTATTTCCAAGCAGTGTTTTTGTGATCGACATCAGCCAGTTGTTGTATATCAGGCTCAAGATGACATTCTGTGTGCTGCTTCCTGAGAAGCAGGAAAGCATTTCTTCAGCTGAGGTGGTTTGGTGCCTCCAGTTCTGAATCAGCTGCTCTTGTCTGGTCAGAGCGGTCACGCTACGCCTGCACAGAGTTAGGTTTCACCATACAAAAAAATACTTTTAACTGAACTCTTAACTACTTCAGAACTTTTCTTGCTCTGTAAATTGGTATGTATTGCTGCAGGAATGGAGGTTTACCAAAGCCTCTCAGCAGAGTCATTCTGTAGCATTTTCCTTTTCTGTATAGCATCCTGTATTAATAAGGCAGATTTTAAACAAGGAAAGAAACCTAAATCACTCCATTCTCTCAACCTCCACTATAACACTGAGTTAGCTGCTCATCTGGGGTGAAACCCACAGAAATGTCATTCATAAGCAATATTTAAATCCTCTTCAACATCTGACAGAATTTGATGGAACTGTTTACAGATGCACCAGTGTTGTTTCAGTCATCCTTCCAGTGCAGTTTTGAAACTAACTACTCTTACGTATTTTGATGCAGTGTGTTTGAAATCTCTGTGAGGTTAATGTTGCATTCCAAAAAGCTCTTGCTGACAGTACAGAGCTGTTAAAGCAACCAAAATGTCAAATTGCAGGACTACCTTAGTAACTGAACATGTTACAGACAGCTAGAAGTGGCCAGAAATTTAGTTTGATCCCCCTTCCTCCTGTCAAAAATAACAGCACTGCCATCATAAATAGTTTCAGTTGCTGTAAGAACTGATTTCAGTAAGGAAGTGAGGTTTTGCAAACAAATTACCAGCAGCGTCCTGGAAATGCAGTTGCATTTAAAATGCTTTTATTAGACTAACTCAATAAAATTAGCAGAAGAGCTTTCGGAGTAAAAGACTTACTTCAAGTCAATACCATGGTAAATACAGGGAATCTCTTGATAAAAAGAGGCAGGTGCTGTCCTGAAGTTGTTTCAGATACTGTGCTTCAAGTGTGTGCTTAGTGTACTGAATGGCTCTGTTTCAGTTTTTCATTATAGTTGTTCTTTGGGGTGAGTGGGTCAGGAATTTCAATCTTTTTGGTCTGGATCAGGTTTAGGTCAGTGAAACCTTTGAATGACCTGACCCAGCCATGAACTAAAGATCATCCTAGAAGTTTCCCTTGAGGTGGAAACTGGACTCCCAATGATGTTTATCAACTAGTGACACTGCACGGCTTTCTAGATAACATATGACATTGTGGGGTGGTGATGATCACAGACTCTCGTGGATAAAATCCAAAATGGGCCTTTTACTGAGTTTGATAAAGTTACATGCCACATAGTCATTTGCTTTTAGTTTGCTTCAATGGGTCTGGGAATCTATAATTTTTACAATGTGTTCCAAGCTTTTATCTCAGGTTGATCTATTTTTAAATGGTTTTTATTTTCACAGCTAATTTGCAGATTCTCAAAGTATAAACTTACCATCCAGGACCTCAATACCATATGGCTTTATGGTTTCATTGATTAGTTTCACTTTATTACCTTTAATTTATTAGGAAAAAAAAAAAGAAAGGTCTTATATGCCATAGGTCATATAATTGGGATCAAAACAGCAAGGATAAGAGCTGCTGCCGCCTTATGAGAAAAACACAGCCAAAGATTATGTATGCATACTCTGTGCATTATTGTGTGGTCCAGTTCAGCCTTAAGAAAATGAGCTTCCTCTCTTGTTCTCTAGGGTTTTTTTTTGTGTTTTCCCCCCCACTCCGATCCACACCTGAGCGCTAAAATCATCTTCAGAAGTCTTCTGAAATATTACCCATATATCATGACATATAGGGATGAGTGAGGAGCTATTAAAAATACAGGTAACATTATTCAAGACTGTAGAAATCGACAGATTTGATACCTGTGAAGCTTCTTCATGCTAAATAGATCCTTGTAATTAGAAGGCTGAGTAGTGTCCATCCTCATGGTAACTTTGATGTCAAAATTATTATGATAAAGTAATAATGCACCAAAATGCTTAGCATAGCTTTCCCATTTGATCACCATTCCCTTATTTCTTAATTTCCTATTAATAACAGCTAGAGTATGTCTGACATCGTCTGTTGATGTGGGGTTTTTCTTCAGCTGCATGGTTGGTTGGTTGTGTTTATTTGCGGACGATGACACGTTTGCAGGTGTCTAACATGGCCAGTTAACTTGCCTTACTAACAGAACTTGCCCTGTTGTCCAGGTCATGCTGATCTGCAGATCTGTGAAATCTGTAGTGCTGAGGGTCACTGGCAAACTTCACTGGAATTGTCCCTTTATCTCCCACTGGAAAGAATAGTGCATTTCATTCCTCAAGCTTGAGAATGTTGCAGCAGCAGAGCCTTCATCACCTCTACACAACATTTTTCTTCCTCTCCACCTATTTGTATGTGCTCAGTTTTTAGAGGAAGGACGGTGATGTAGACTCCCCTGATATGGGAGGTGCCTCCTATTCTTTTAATTCCAAATAGTGAAGTCGAGGTCATTATCGTACAATTCACACTTTATGTTCATTTGTGAGTTTAAAGAGTGGCAAGTGTGGCCTTCCTCACTCTCACTCCCTCCCTCAACCCGTTGCCAAGAACTCCCCCTAAGAGAGCTACAGTAGAGCTAGAGGAGAGAAATCAAGGTAAACTGTGACACCGAGGCTGTCCTGTGTTTAGAGAAATGAAGGCAGGCACAAGGGCATAAAGGGGTATGGTTTATCTCTTAACAAGATTATTTTTTGCAGAGCTTGCGTTACCGCAGAGTCCAGAGATTGATAGGCCTTATCATGGTTAACCTAGTTTGTAACCTCTTTCCCTTTTAAATTCATCCAGATCAGACATTAATAATAAGAACTGGAAGATAAATAGAGATGGATGTTTTATTAAGATAAATAAGATGGATGTTTCAGGGCAAACCAAGGCAGAACAAGTTTCATTCTGGAATGCAGCATAGTTTGAAGCTGTTCTTTCTAACTCTTCCGGTTATTGTCAGAGTGCTTTAGTAAGCATTACATTAAAGAATGAAGGCACTTTGAGTGATAAATAGGAAGAGCTGATGGCTTTGATGGGAGATACGTGGAACTGTACCTTCTTACAACATGTATTATTTAACAGGCCAAAGACAACCCACTAAAACTAGCATGCCATGGAACAAGAGGTTTTGTTTTTTAAGACCCTGTAAGAGATTTGATTATCTTATGTGCTGTACAGTTTGATTTTATGTGCTTAAGACCTACGGTATAAACTTCAGCTGAGATACACCTCTCAAAAAGTTATCTGATCATAGCTAGAAGACATGAAACAGTGGAGAATCTCTTGCTGGTTTCTTCTACTGATATGCTAGTCAAACCATTCTGTCTTGAATAGTGAAGTTGTCTGGCTTCTGCTTCCAGCCAACTGTTTCCCTGTTAGGCCTTTCTACTAGATTGCAGAACCCTTAAAGCCAGGATTTTTTTCACTGTGATTGTTGTCTCTCAGTCTTTTAGATAAACTTAATAGGTGGTGGAGCTCTTTGTGTCTTTTACACTGAGATATTATGGTTGTTTTTTTTTTTTTGCTGGCCTCATATCTGTGGCTTTTCTGACATTTCTTTCCTAGCAGTGTTTATTTGCTTTATTATCACAGTTACTGCACAAAACATCTTCATATGTGTTTTACTTGTGGAAAATACACCAATCTGCCAAAATCATGTAATAAAATGCATACATCATATACCTGAACCAGAGAAGTGATGTTCCAGATGTATAGGCTTACCAGAACTGTGAGGCCAGTTAATGTGTTTGAAGCTGGAGGCTAGTGTTCTTGGAAATGATTTAACCTTTTTTCTGCTCCTGAGCAAAACCAATGAATCTCATTCTTGAATTCTTCAGAACTTTTTTTGTGACGTAACTTTGTGAGCCAGGTTTTCAACTGGGGTAATTCAGTGTAGGTCTCATGCTGAGACTTCTGACTTCAGCATTTAGCTGAAGACCTGAAGCGCGTGTCAGATATGTAGGAAATTAATATTTTCTACACTGATGTCTTAAAAACAATTATAGTATTTTTTAATTAGTAAAATGCAATAATGACTGATTCTTGTTCCAGATTATATCAGTAAAATATCTGGGAGTCAGTCTCAAACAAATCTGCCAAGTTAGTTGTTGCTCAGCGTGACTCTAAGCTGCTGCTGTGACCTGTAATTCTGCAGCAGAGTGATGTCCTGGTAGCAGGCTTGGTGTTCAGATGAAGGGGCCATCAGCCAGCTGGAGCAAGCTGGTGGCCACCTGACTTCTGAGTTGCTTGAATTGTGAGGATATTCAAAGCTGAAAAAGCTTAGTCTTCCAACACACAGGAAAACAACTGTGATGATCCAGAGCTTGTCCTTCATTATAATGTCACATGCTATTTGCTGCAAAACAACAATATCTATAGGGAAATTCTCTGTGTGTCCCTGTTGTGTCTGTTTTCCTCTATTATTTCCATGTGTGCTGAGTTCATTGTATGACATAGCTGCTGAGGCACTTGCCATACATATGGCTAGTTAGAAAATTTATTGTAATAGGAAATTACAAAGTGAGTTTTTGGTGTTAGCTTTCTTTTGTTGAAGTCAGACTGAAGGGAGTTTTGTGTGTGTTCTATATGTATTTTTTAGCAATGTTGGAAGCCCTGAGTGCTTTCAGACTTAAGCCATTAAAAATGTCTTTCCCTCAGCTAACTGAACTGATCTAAAACCTCTGTGTATAGTGACCGAATTTGGCAAATGGCTTTTCCCCTGAAATGGGCTTAGATTGACTTGGACCCACACAATTTAGGAGCCTCATGTTTAAACTTTATAAGAAGTAAGATTAAAAATTACTGTCTTTTTTGGTTATTTTCCATAACCAATAAATAACTGAACACCTGGGCTATGTCCTGGGCTGGGTGAGAGCAAAATAAAATAACTCTGTGTTTGCATAGCATCTTGAATGTTTAAATCTTTTCACACTAAATTAATTATCATTAGGTAGTCCAACAAAACAGAAAAAGTAAGTCAAGTCTGATACTTCTTCCCAGGAGGCCTACAACAAAAGTCTCAAGGCAATAGAATATATTACATCATGGCTTCTTGTGCTAAAAGTGAACTTCTCTTGGGAGCTATAATCACAGTTCCAAATTTGAGCATAGGAATTTATATATATATATATGTATGTATATATATTGTTGTTGTTGCTTTTGTTTACATTATCTTGTGTTCAATATCCTGATCAATTCTTATTGGGAGAGCAGATGTAGAGATGTGCATCATACATTAATAGATCAGAGTTTGAATTAAAACCCTTTGAGGTCAATGGAAAAAAATTGTCTCATTTTGGACGTGGCCTTGATATCCACACAACTGGAGCAGAAGAAAGTTCAGAATATGCTGTTCTGATGTAAAGATGAAGAATGTTTTTCTTTGGTTGGCATAAGAACAGCTTATGTAGCATAGCCCAATCTAGCCAGTCAGTTGCACCAATAAAGCTTGATTTTGTAGGCTGCATTATAAAATGCAGGGTAAAAGTAAGGACTGGGAGCAGGCAGATCTGCCTACTGTAGTAGAAGATCACGTTTGTGATCTCCTAAGGAATCTGAACGTGCACAAGTCCATGGGGCCTGACGAGATCCACCCACGGGTCCTGAGGGAACTGGCAGATGAAGTTGCCAAACCACTGTCCATCATATTTGAAAGGTCATGGCAGACTGGTGAAGTTCCTGCTGACTGGAGAAGGGCAAACATAACCCCCATAATCAAGAAGGGAAAAAAGGTTGACCCTGAGAACTACAGACCAGTCAGCCTCACCTCTGTGCCTGGCAAGATCATGGAGCAGATCCTGCTGAAAGCTTTGCTAAGGCAAGTGGAAAACAAAGCAGAGGTGATTGGTGGTAACCAGCAATGGCTTCACCAAGGGCAGATCTTGCCTGACAAATTTAGTGGCTTTTTNGCAGGGCAAGAGAGGGGATTCTCCCCCTTTACTCTGCTCTCATCAGACCCCATCTGGAGTACTGTGTGCAGTTCTGGAGCCCCCAGCACAGGAAGGACATGGAAGTGTTGGATCAGGTCCAGAGGAGGGCCACAAAGATGATCAGAGGGCTGGAGCAGCTCTCCTATGAGGATAGGCTACGAGAGTTGGGGCTCTTCAGCCTGGAGAAGAGAAGGCTTTGAGGAGACCTTATAGTAGCCTTCCAGTATCTGAAGGGGGCCTGCAGGAAGGCTGGGGAGGGACTATTTACAAGGTCTTGCAATGACAGGACGAGGAGCAATGGGTTTAAACTGGCAGAGGGAAGATTTAGACTGGATGTTAGGAGGAAGTTCTTTCCAGTGAGGGTGGTGAGGCACTGGCACAGGTTGCCCAGGGAGGTTGCGGCTGCTCCCTCCCTGGAGGTGTTCAAGGCCAGGTTGGACGAGTCCTTGAGTAACCTGTACTAGTGGGAGGTGTCCCTGCCTATGTCAGGGGGTTGGAACTAGATGATCCTTGAGGTCCCTTTCAACCTTACCATTCTATGATTCTATAAATTTGCCAACTCTAACTGCTAGCAAAAAAATTATATTATTTATCCACCTTTAATGTGGGTCACTTGGCTCATTAACTACTCCTTGAACAAAAGTGTCAGAGTTTAGCGATACATGTTAGGATGAGCTACAGGATTTCAAGAGAGAGGAAAACAGTTATTATTATTTTATGTATACCAAATGTGCTTTGTTTCTAAAAAGATGCTAAAATATGTGGACCTTCTTTGTTCCATTATTTAGAATGTTATGGGCCAACTGAGCTGCGACTCTCCCCCCTCAGTGAGCCATTCAAAACAGGAATAAAAGGGGGTGCATTATAAATGCTATAAAATAATATGTGATAATAGAATTTTTAAAAATTACTTTCTCCTTTTGGTGTGGAAATAGTTGTGTTTTTAAACAATGCATTCATCTGAGTATTTGTTAAGAGGGAATTCTTAAAAGAACTATTGAATTTTGAAAAAAACAGACAGGAGGAAAGGTAGAAGAGAATCCCTGAAACCTGATCAAGATGAAGAACTGAATGAAAAGACTTTTTGTCTTGCAGTAGGGTGTTTTTGTCCATCTGCCTACTCACTGGAGGTGGAAGAAGTAATATTGTAATCCAGCAGCCTTAGTCTTAGCTATGATGTTTCTGTTATCAGTGTTATTTGACGTATATCTCTCCACTACACTTTTTAATTAAGAGAGCTTTGCTATGTATCAGTCACCATAATGTGCTGGTTGCTCTCAAATTAAGGAAACTGACTTCTGACCTTATGTGTAACAAAGGTAATGCATCCAGTTTCTGTAGATATGCTTTTCAACTGCTGGATGTGGGTCAGGGTCAGTGTGAGGAGGGCTTGGAAGGACACTGCTGGCTGTTGTCTAGGCAATGCAATCTCTGTCCAGAAGGCTGACGACTCATGCCCAGAGAGAGAGACACATGTAAAAGAAACACTCCCTTGTCAGGCAATTATTTTCCATTGTCTGGATTATTTTCCTGGAACACTGATGTCTTTCTCCTTTTTACTGTAGAACATGATCCTCTGTAGCCTTCACCAATAAGAGAGTCTCAGTGAAGTGATGATAAGTAACAAGTATTTCATTTGATTCACTTTTTCATTGCTGAATACAAAAGAACAGTGAAATGCCAACGTGTTTGCACAATTTGGAATGCCATGTAAAAGCCAAGTTAGATGGGACATTGAGACACCTAGTCTAACAGGTGTCCCTGTTCATGGCATGGTTGTTGGAACAAGATGATCTTTAAGGCCCCTTGCAACCCAGACCATTCTGTGATTCTACAGTATCTAAATTGTGTGAAAAAATAAGATTGATTGGAGAGTGCTTTATAAATCCTGTTTTATTGGAAGTACATTTTGTGACATTTGGGTATGTAGTAATACTACAGGAATGCATGAAATTCAGTGAGAATTCACTTGTTCTTTATATTTCCACTAAAACCTTTTCAGCAGGAGCAACAAAAGTTGCCACTCTGCTAGAGTCAGTTCAGCAACCCATCATGATGGACAATACCACCAGCAGAGACCAGTTTTCTGTTACATTATTGAGCCAGAAGTCAATAGAGCAGCACTAGATCGAGTCAACAGTTTTATTCTGTTACTCTACCAGAATCATCATAGTGACAATTATAGTTCAAGGACAGAAGATTTCTTGTACCCTTACCTATTTCCACATCTATGTGTAACTGATGCAAGCATGAAATGCGGTCGGCTTAAGAATGTTCTTCTGGTTTTAGGCATGTTCATTCCTCCTTTACTAAATTAGGAAATACTGGCCAATGATAACCTGGAGCTGTTGCTTTTTCACCAAAAGAGCAGTAAATGTACAAAGAGCATAGGATAGTGCTATACAGATGCTGTCGAACTATGATATATGCCCAATGTAACTAAAGGTAGCTTAGGATTCTATAGAAAGCTATGTCTGTATATACTACCAAAAATATTTGCTGAACCTCTTTTCCCTGTTTGAATTACACATAAAATCAATTTTAAACAAGTTAGTTATTACNCAGGACTCGGTTGGCTGTCTGGGCTGCATGCGCACACTGCAGGCTCACGTTGAGACTCATGTTGTAATAATTGGCAATATTTAGTTTATCAGTGGGTTTAAAATATTGAGTGGCTTGGAGCTTCTCTCTGATAATGAAAAAATTCAGAGACCTGCAGTTGTTTAGCCTGGAGAAGAGAAGACTGCGAAGGGATCTTAAAATATTCATCAATATCTAAATAGGAGGTGTCAAGGAGATGGGGCCAGACAATTTTCACTGGGGCCTAGCAACAGGACAAGGGACAAGCACAAACTGGAACACATGAAGTTCCACCTAAACATATGGAAAAAAATATTTCATGTGAGGGTGGCAGAGAACTGGAACAGGCTGCTCAGAGAGGTTTAAGAGTCTCCTCTGGAGACTTTCAAAATCCACGTGGACACATTCCTGTGCAATTGCCTCATGATGACCATGCTTTATCAGAGAGATTAGATTTTGGCTTTTTACCTTTTTTCTCCTCAAGGCTTCCTCTTAAGTCTGAACTGAAGGCTTTAGAAGGCACATTATTGGAAAGCTCAGTGACTTTAGTACAGAGTATTCACTCTGTGTAAATTCTGGTTATTTTAGAAGTGGTATTCACTAACTAGGTAGGTGAATTTAAATCTATACCTGTGTGTTCCTATGTCATGGTCTTAAAATATTATTTATTAGGAAAGTGTGACACTTTTTTTCCTGTTTGTGTCATTGATGTGAGTTTGCCTTCCTGACACAGAGCAATATTGAAATGTCTGACAGCAGTGTAAGAAAGCCACAGAGACATCATGTGGGATAGGAAGCGGCTTTCATCTCTGAGGCAAAGGGATGCATTCAGTTAACTAAATTCCTCCAGGTCCAAACCAAAGTCAAAGCTTACTGTCCATCAACATGAACTAGTGGTGTGAAGTTTGTAAAGTACTCCCATTACAAGCAGATCAAACATAGCCTTGTTCAGAGCAATCTAGGCTTTTCTGCCTCTTTTCTTGTCCCTCTAGACTTAGATTAAGCATATTTGGGTATATTTTTCTTTCCTAAGGATATTACTAGATCAACATATGTATTTTTGCTTAGTATAAGGAAAATGCTTTTTTTTCCCATAAAGAAAAATGCTTTTTGTTTTATAATTTTGCAAACTCACTAAGAAATACATGTTCTTGTGCATATATATATACTGTAAATTTATCTAGCAAATGTGTGCAATGTATTTACTGCTCCTAGAGAAATACTTTATGTACCTCCTAGTGAAACAAAGACATTTTTCAATTTGCTGTGCTGCGTGATGTAAAAGTATGAATTTATAATTAGAATGAAAAACAAAACCAGCTGATGCAGTGGAGAGCATGTTAGGCTGTATATATTGAGGTACAAACAATTCAGAGGAAGTAAAGGATTTGAAGCATGATTATAAATATTGCACCCATGGAATGCATTGCAATCTTTTTGCAGTGCGACACACACCTATTAATAATGCGTGTGTAATTTATTTTCTGGGGCTTCCTCCTGAAATAGCTGGAGTCACTGACTTCTGCTTGCTACATAAAGTAGTTGAGAGGCTCCACTGGCTGAGGGATTTGCTGTGAAAGACACAATACTGCAGTTGGAAGAGACCTAGAGATCATCTAGTCCAACCCTGCTGCTAAGGCAGGGTCACCTAGAGCAGGTTGCTAAGGATAGTGTCCATGCAAGTTCTGAATGTCCCCAGAGAAGAAGACTCCACAACCTCTCTGTGGTCCAGTGCTCCAGCACTGCCAAAGCAAAAACATTTTTCCTTGTGTTTAGGTGGAACAGCACATGCACTGTATTGTCAACATACAGTGGAAAAGTCTCTCCAGGATTAATAGAGGCTTAATCTATTTGTAGAGTCAAAAAAAGGTATTGTTATTTTGAATTATTGACCATTAATGATGTTAATTGAGTTTGTTGTTAGCTACGTTTGTGGTGTTTTAATTTTTGGGCATTGAGAAGAGATGGCGTTAATCATTTGAGCGATTTCTTTAGAAAAGAATTGCTTTCTTTTAATGGACACTTGTAATGCAGTAAGATGAGAAGCTACTCCCTTTAAAAGGATAATCTTCTCTATCTACTGATATTTAATTTATTTTCAGAAAGGAGTGTCCTGCCATCGATGAGGTTTCTGCATAGTCTGAGCAGAGACTATTCTGTTTCTGTCAAAAAATCTAACCAAAGCCAGAATCTAGGCTGCAGTACCATCTCTGAAACTGTTAAGCTGTAGCTCTTGTAACAAATGCAAGGTTACAAGTAGGTCATGAAAGCTCTCAGAAACCTCATAGCTGAGTCATGTAAGCTAATACAATAAAGCCTTTAACCTGCTGAGCGGCATTAGGTAGATACCGTATTAAATACTCTTGTCTAAACAGTAGTGCAGTGCACTTAGGAGAAATGCTGTCAGAAATACACATGCCAGAAATGGTTACATGGTCTCATAAATGCTCTAAAAACTCTCAAATACTATGTTTCATATGCTTTGTCTTTCATTGTCCTGTAATAAAACTTCTTTTGTTAAGACTTGTTTAAAGGAGAGTAGGGGAAAGGGATTTATTCTGAAGAAGAGTTAATTCACTTTGTTTTTCACATCTCCTGCTATAAAATGTCAGTCCTAGTCCTGAAGTCCTTTAAGAACCTTGCAATGCAACAAAAGATTACTATAAATTTATTTATAATATATATATTAAAATATATGTTTTATATATATATATCTGTATAAAATTATATATCTAAAAAGTTAAAATAATTGGAACAGACCAAGTCCAATCAGTTATTTTAGTTATTTCAGTTAAATTTGATATCTGCAGGAATTAATCCTTTTAGGAATTTAGCAATGATTCAGAAGTGATAGCTCAGAGTGAATATTAGGGAAACTTTAGAAAAACAAATCAAAGCATTCTTAACTGAAAGGTTAGGAAAGTTATTTTCATGACACCATCAGGCCACATACTGACCAAAGAATTAAAGCAACACTTTCAGAAGAAAATTTGGAAGCTGATAATTCAGAAGTATCAAGGGAAGGTCCCCAGAGATGGCTGCAGAATCCAGTATAAAAATACTTCCATTCATTTCATCTTTCCTGATATAGTTGTGTGACTGCTGTTAGTAGACACACTCCATCAGAGCCAGGCATTGACACAGCACTACTCACTAATCATCGTAATTTCTTGTGTTGAAAAAAAAGTAATTATGAAGTTAGTTTGCCTTTTATTTTGCATTCATTAGACAGTTGAGAACACAATTCCACCTGGTATCCAGGTGAATAGGATACATAGGATTGGTTCAAAACTACCAAGGGAGTTCCATGCTGGACATAAGGAAGTATTTCTGTACTGAAAGGCACTAGAGTGTAAGACCACTTTACTCAGGCACTTGAACAGGCTTTCTAGAGAGGCTGTCAATGCTCTNGGAGACTTTCAAAATCCACGTGGACACATTCCTGTGCAATTGCCTCATGATGACCATGCTTTATCAGAGAGATTAGATTTTGGCTTTTTACCTTTTTTCTCCTCAAGGCTTCCTCTTAAGTCTGAACTGAAGGCTTTAGAAGGCACATTGTTGGAAAGCTCAGTGACTTTAGTACAGAGTGTTCACTCTGTGTAAATTCTGGTTATTTTAAAAGTGGTATTCACTAACTAGGTAGGTGAATTTAAATCTATGCCTGTGTGTTCCTATGTCATGGTCTTAAAATATTATTTATTAGGAAAGTGTGACACTTTTTTTCCTGTTTGTGTCATTGATGTGAGTTTGCCTTCCTGACACAGAGCAATATTGAAATGTCTGACAGCAGTGTAAGAAAGCCACAGAGACATCATGTGGGATAGGAAGCGGCTTTCATCTCTGAGGCAAAGGGATGCATTCAGTTAACTAAATTCCTCCAGGTCCAAACCAAAGTCAAAGCTTACTGTCCATCAACATGAACTAGTGGTGTGAAGTTTGTAAAGTACTCCCATTACATGCAGATCAAACATGGCCTTGTTCAGAGCAATCTAGGCTTTTCTGCCTCTTTTCTTGTCCCTCTAGACTTAGATTAAGCATATTTGGGTATATTTTTCTTTCCTAAGGATATTACTAGATCAACATATGTATTTTTGCTTAGTATAAGGAAAATGCTTTTTTTTCCCATAAAGAAAAATGCTTTTTGTTTTATAATTTTGCAAACTCACTAAGAAATACATGTTCTTGTGCATATATATATACTGTAAATTTATCTAGCAAATGTGTGCAATGTATTTACTGCTCCTAGAGAAATACTTTATGTACCTCCTAGTGAAACAAAGACATTTTTCAATTTGCTGTGCTGCGTGATGTAAAAGTATGAATTTATAATTAGAATGAAAAACAAAACCAGCTGATGCAGTGGAGAGCATGTTAGGCTGTATATATTGAGGTACAAACAATTCAGAGGAAGTAAAGGATTTGAAGCATGATTATAAATATTGCACCCATGGAATGCATTGCAATCTTTTTGCAGTGTGACATACACATTAATAATGCGTGTGTAATTTATTTTCTGGGGCTTCCTCCTGGAATAGCTGGAGTCACCGACTTCTGCTTGCTCACATAAAGTAGGTGAGAGGCTCCACTGGCTGAGGGATTTGCTGTGAAAGACACAATACTGCAGTTGGAAGAGACCTAGAGATCATCTAGTCCAACCCTGCTGCTAAGGCAGGGTCACCTAGAGCAGGTTGCTAAGGATAGTGTCCATGCAAGTTCTGAATGTCCCCAGAGAAGAAGACTCCACAACCTCTCTGTGGTCCAGTGCTCCAGCACTGCCAAAGCAAAAACATTTTTCCTTGTGTTTAGGTGGAACAGCACATGCACTGTATTGTCAACATACAGTGGAAAAGTCTCTCCAGGATTAATAGAGGCTTAATCTATTTGTAGAGTCAAAAAAAGGTATTGTTATTTTGAATTATTGACCATTAATGATGTTAATTGAGTTTGTTGTTAGCTACGTTTGTGGTGTTTTAATTTTTGGGCATTGAGAAGAGATGGCGTTAATCATTTGAGCGATTTCTTTAGAAAAGAATTGCTTTCTTTTAATGGACACTTGTAATGCAGTAAGATGAGAAGCTACTCCCTTTAAAAGGATAATCTTCTCTATCTACTGATATTTAATTTATTTTCAGAAAGGAGTGTCCTGCCATCGATGAGGTTTCTGCATAGTCTGAGCAGAGACTATTCTGTTTCTGCCAAAAAATCTAACCAAAGCCAGAATCTAGGCTGCAGTACCATCTCTGAAACTGTTAAGCTGTAGCTCTTGTAACAAATGCAAGGTTACAAGTAGGTCATGAAAGCTCTCAGAAACCTCATAGCTGAGTCATGTAAGCTAATACAATAAAGCCTTTAACCTGCTGAGCGGCATTAGGTAGATACCGTATTAAATACTCTTGTCTAAACAGTAGTGCAGTGCACTTAGGAGAAATGCTGTCAGAAATACACATGCCAGAAATGGTTACATGGTCTCATAAATGCTCTAAAAACTCTCAAATACTATGTTTCATATGCTTTGTCTTTCATTGTCCTGTAATAAAACTTCTTTTGTTAAGACTTGTTTAAAGGAGAGTAGGGGAAAGGGATTTATTCTGAAGAAGAGTTAATTCACTTTGTTTTTCACATCTCCTGCTATAAAATGTCAGTCCTAGTCCTGAAGTCCTTTAAGAACCTTGCAATGCAACAAAAGATTACTATAAATTTATTTATAATATATATATTAAAATATATGTTTTATATATATATATCTGTATAAAATTATATATCTAAAAAGTTAAAATAATTGGAACAGACCAAGTCCAATCAGTTATTTTAGTTATTTCAGTTAAATTTGATATCTGCAGGAATTAATCCTTTTAGGAATTTAGCAATGATTCAGAAGTGATAGCTCAGAGTGAATATTAGGGAAACTTTAGAAAAACAAATCAAAGCATTCTTAACTGAAAGGTTAGGAAAGTTATTTTCATGACACCATCAGGCCACATACTGACCAAAGAATTAAAACAACACTTTCAGAAGAAAATTTGGAAGCTGATCATTCAGAAGTATCAAGGGAAGGTCCCCAGAGATGGCTGCAGAATCCAGTATAAAAATACTTCCATTCATTTCATCTTTCCTGATATAGTTGTGTGACTGCTGTTAGTAGACACCCTCCATCAGAGCCAGGCATTGACACAGCACTACTCACTAATCATCGTAATTTCTTGTGTTGAAAAAAAAGTAATTATGAAGTTAGTTTGCCTTTTATTTTGCATTCATTAGACAGTTGAGAACACAATTCCACCTGGTATCCAGGTGAATAGGATACATAGGATTGGTTCAAAACTACCAAGGGAGTTCCATGCTGGACATAAGGAAGTATTTCTGTACTGAAAGGCACTAGAGTGTAAGACCACTTTACTCAGGCACTTGAACAGGCTTTCTAGAGAGGCTGTCAATGCTCTAAACCTGTCAGTGTTTAAGAGGCATTTGGACAGCACCCTTAATAAAATGCTTAACGTGGTCAACCCTAAATTGGTCAGGCAGTTGGATTGGAGGATTGTTCTAGGTCCCTTCTAACCAAAATAATTCTCCCCTCCGTGTCTCTCCCTTCTCTCCTCTGACTTCTTCTAAAGCAGAAAGATATAATCTTCCCTGTGTGCAACTTCTTCACTCACTGAAATGCTTATTACTATAGCTGGTGATGAGGTTGGATGAGATTCATACAGCAGCCTGTCAACGTGATGAGTATCTTCTATATTAACGATGTCTTTCCTAGCATTTATCCCACCTGTGAAAGGTGCTATTGGTGAAATATTGCCCCATTACTCCTACAGTAATCTCTTGCTCCATGAGGAGTTGTCTGAATTGCAACAAAGCCAGTGTTTATGTCCTGCCATTTTGCCAGAACATCTCAGGATGGTGTTGTTCTGGTGTCAGCTGTTGCTGCTCTCCCTGACAAGCTCCTTAGAGCCATTCCTCTCATTTTGGTCAGTGAGTGCTGTGTTAGGAAGGGCTTCCTCTGTCCAAGCAGTTCACCCAGACTGCATTCTCAAATCCAGAAGAATGAAGAGTTGAAAAATCTCACTAAATCTTTTTGACTAGTGTTACTGGTTTTATAGATAGATGCACCTATGCTTTTGTTACTTGTTTGCCCCTTTGCTAATCTTGCTAGTGGCCAAGTTGCTAGTCCTGATTAAGAAGCATCTCCCTATGCTATATTTGTTAAAGTTGTAAATCATGAGAGGGAATGTCTTTGGGAAATGCATATAATCTTTTGTTTCACATATTACAGGCCATATGTGGTGACAACTGGCAATAAATCCAGAACTTTAATAAATCCAAGCCACACAGAACTTGCAATTAGTAACTGCTCTCATGAGATATTTTAACCTGCCTTCCTTCAAAATACAGCACTTCCTGCAAAACACAGTCCTTCCTCCAAAATGATAAGTCATACATTCACTGTACTTTCATCAGAACAGTTCCCAGGAGAGTTAACACAGTCTTTCAGCTAATTGTAAAGCCAGTAAATCTGATTCTCCTCTGTGTCAGAACAAAACCCAGGAGTAACTCCAGCTAAAGTCAGGGGATTACACAGGAAAAAATTGTTGTGAAGGGAAAAGAAATGCAAGTAAAATGTAGACATATATATTATTTAGATGGCATTCGAAATGTAACTAAATAGGAAACCACTGCCTTGGCATATCCAACCACATCAGGAGTTGTGATTGACTAGTTTTGGCTGGATCATACACAGTTGAGAATGAAGAAATGCTAAATACTCTTACACTGAGAAATTAAAAGCAAACAATAATGATTAGGCATGTGTGTCATATCTAAACATAGTAAAAATGGGATGTGTTTTTTCAATTAAGCCAAAATGAAACAGCTTGTGTGACACAGCTTTCAGATAGGAAAAAATAACCATTTCTGCTGGGCACAATAAAATTCAGATGAATGAAAGAGCTGATTTAAGTAATCCTTTGTCTTACATATGTGCATAAATTAAGGCATGATGGAATCTTTTGGTAATTCATTCTAGCCATGAAAATGTTTCTCTTGGTTTCTTTCTGGTGAGAGATCAGAAAACAGTTATTTCACAGGAATAAGGATTTCATATTGGACCACACAGTAAACTGACAGTTTTACAAAAACAAATCCCACATGTAGACTATTTTGTGTTTCCATATAAAGACATTAGACTTTTGTTTGTCCAGCACATGTGAAAAATGTCCACTCAACATTTTACTGCTGGAGTTGTCAAACTGAGAATTCTGCACAAACCTGTATAGCGATCTGGTTGTGATTTTGAAATAATGATGAGCAGAACTAGTTTTTGCCCCACTCCTTTGTGATTTTGTGTGGATGGTCTTACAATGGATACTGTGTACTGGCCTCCTGGATGCTCTGAAAACCTTTTATATCCAAAAAAGGACTAGATAAAACTACCACTGAAGTTCATTTGCTGCTAGAACTGGAGATGAGGAGTTGTATCTGTGAAGTGGCTGAAGTGACTTTATTCTTCTAGTGTTTTTATTAGATAAAAATGAGATTAATTATTTTGACCAGAGTTCATTTGTTTCATGTCTTTTATTAGAAGTTTAATTGTTGTTGGTTTTTTGGTTTGGGGTTGTTTTTTTTTTTTTTTGACTACTCAAAAAATCCTCTAAAGTTTAAAGCAACTGGAGCTCCTTATCACATTCTTAAATGATTTTACCTAGAAAAACAAACAGGAGAACAGCAGTGGAAGTTCTGTCTTGTATCTGGTTTGGTGAGGTCAGAGTCATGTTATTGTTTCCATACCACATTTCCAGAAGCAGTATTTTCTGACCCTAAATTATTTTTGCTTTTGTTTTATTGGTGTTGCACTTATTCTATATTCTACTGTCTTACTTGAACTGACCAGCCAGTTCTTCATTTTCGGATCACCGACATCCACTCTTTCTGTATCTCTCTCTAGATAGTCTGTAGTATGAGTGTGTCTGAACTACCAAACACACATAAATCATGTCTTAAGGTCATCTTTATTACTTGCTTCTGCTTCCTTAGGAAGTGCATCATCAATCAATGTTTGTGAGCCTGCATCCCTGTCATCCCTGTGGCAGGCGTGTCTGACTGGTTTTAACGCTATAGAAAGGAACAAGGGATGGATTCTGAAATGCAAAGGGTAAAGCCATGAAGGAGAACTGTATAGATTCTGCTGATGGAGTGGAAAGAGACTTAACTAAGTACCAGGAGTGTTGTCAGATCAATGATGTCCTTGCAGTTTTTCCACTCTCCCTCTGCTAAAGATATTGTCCTTGAAATAAGCCCTAGGCAAAGTGATAGTGGTGCTGAGGAGGCATGCTGAGCTAATGGGCATTTTACATTGCTTTGCTTTGTCCCTGGCTTTTTGTATTTTGAGCTTACTCTGTGAGTATCTATTTGGTAAATTCAGTGCAGTTCCTGGTGCAGCATTGGTTTACTGCTGGCTAGACTGTGTTTTAACATCAAACAGGTAGTAACAGCGTGTGAACATTAGGGAACAGTTACTTATTAAATTGCCCGAGGGTCCATGAGAAATGTGAGTATTTTTTACTTTTGGATCGTAGAATATAGTCACAGAATCATTTAGCCTGGAAAAGACCTTTAAGATCACCTAGTCCAACCGTTAGCCTAGTGCTGCCAGGTCACAACTAAACCATGACCCTCAGCACCAGTCTTTTAAATCCCCCCAGGCATGCTGACTCCACCACTTCCCCGAGCAGCCTATTCCAGGGCTTTCCTAATATCCAGTCTAGACCTCACCTGGTTTAATT
Organism: Ramphastos sulfuratus; assembly: GCA_013399055.1. NCBI lineage: Eukaryota > Metazoa > Chordata > Aves > Piciformes > Ramphastidae > Ramphastos > Ramphastos sulfuratus. The sequence continues at coordinate 115,179 of WBNM01036822.1, read as the reverse complement.
TGAGGCCTTTCTCTCTTGTCCTATTGCTTGTCATTTAGGAGAAGAGACTGACTCCCATCTGGCTACAGTCACTTCTCAGGTAGTTGTAGAGAGTGAAAAGGTCTCTCCTGAGACAATCTGGGGAAGCATCCTTATTGTGGAGATGTTAAACAGCACAAACCTCTTTCTTACAATGCAGAACTGGTCTGTGTAGGAGAGATAACCTGTTGTATCTCATTGTATCTGTGATCAGTCTTCATCTCACCAAAATGAATAGGCTTATTGAATTGTGAAAAATATTGTTTGCCTCTTAAAAATGTTCTTGTATGGATAAAGTTGCAGCACTTGTCTTCCTCTCAACCTACTCTTGTATCACCTCAGGCTATGTTCTGTCAGATACTATTAAGTCCACAGAAATTTGGGCTCAATCAGTGTTAACATAAGGAATGGTAAAAGAAAACTTACATGGGGTGAAGTATAGCTGATTTTGAGGCTTTTTGTGTGAAGCAGTTCTCATTCAATCCCCAATGCTAACTAGCACATTGCTGTTAATTTTTTAATAAGATGTAAAACTCATCTGGAATATTGCAACAGTTTTTGATGAATCTTTAAGTTCTAATGGTTTTACTGGTGATCATTCCTGTCCTCTGTTAATGTACCATGACTTGTCTGTTAAGCAATGCTTGAGGTTTTTTTTCTTTTTCCCAATTATGGAATATTACTATTACATTTCTGTTGCATGGACACTTGAGGAAACTCAGAACTTTGGCTAGGAGGAACACCAAAAGACTTGTGAAGTCATCTAAATCTTATCTGTCTTGGCTAAGATTTTTGTGTCTAGTTGAACTCTTTGGAAACATCTTGTCAAGAAACTACAGAGATTGGTCAAAAATACCAAGAGAGGAAGCTTCTCTGAGATCTTTCTTTTAGGTCTTGTTTCCAATCAAGAAATATATACAGTCTTTTCAGGGTATTTTGGCACTTGGCTTGATGATCTTTGCCAGAGCCCAGAAGTGCATGAAAAGGAAAAACAAAAATAAACTGTGTTAATTGGGCAAATCTCAGTCCTCAAATCTTCTTGATTTAAGGTTTGGGAAAACAGTACATATTTATTTCCAGGGTTTCCCATCTCTGTGTTGTGACCTTTCCTAGTCTTCTAAGATTTATTTACAGAGCTGAGTTTAACTTTTACTATCACAGATAACAGAGTGATGTTGAGTCAGTTGCCATGTATTTTGATAGATGAATGCCCCAACATACATCAAAATGATTTGTGCCATCTTTAGGTGTCAAATAGAGTACTTATGGAAGTAGCACTTACTGATGTACTGAGAGTGACTGACTAACAGTCATAGTATTCTTTGAATAATGACTTCTTGCTTCCTGACATGCTGATATCCACATTTTAGGGATGAAGAGAGGTGTCTGAAGTCTTGATAAAGACAGACTTGTGGCTGATGTTTCCTGAAAAAATCTCCTTTAAGTGCATTTTTTTGTGACTGTATTCATCATGGAAAGAGAAACTGTGTAAGGTTTGATGTCACAACTTATTTAGTATCAGTTTAAGAGCACAGAGAAGGAATTCTATACATGCAAAAGTCTCAGCATGTAGTTCCTATGAGTAATAAAAGAACTAAGGTTAAAAAAAAAAAAAGAAAAAAAAAAAAGGTGAAACCAAGCAAGAATATCATACTGAAGTAGAGAAGGGAAAGATCTACATTTCTGCACAGACTATGCTGGAAAATTCATGGAATCATAGCATGGTTTGGACTCAAAAGGATGTTAAACATCATCTAGTTCCAACCCCCCTGGCATGGGCAGGGATACTTACTAGTAGAGCAGGTTGCTCAAAGCACCATCCACCCTGACCTTGAACACTTTAAGGCATTTCTGAGCAACCTTTTCCAGTGCCTCACTACCTTTGTGGCCAAGAACTTCTTACTTATATGTGATCTAAATCTACCATCTTTCATTTTTAAGCCATTACTTCTTGTCCTATCACTACATACTCTTGTGTAAAGTCTTTGTCTTTTAAGTACTGAAAGGTTGGAATAAGGTCTCCCCAGAGCCTTCTATTCTCCAGGCTAAACGACTCTGGCTCTCTCAGTCTATCAGCAGAAGGGGTCCAGCTCTGATAATTTTTATGGTCTCCTCTGGACCTGCTGTGACAGGTCAATGTCCATCTTGTCCCCTCATCAGGGGCTCCAGAGCTGAACACAGCACTGCAGGTGAGGTCTCACCAGAGTAGAGCACAGCAGGGGCCAGGATCCCCTCCCCTGACCTGTTCATGCTGCTAGGGATGCAGCCCAAGACATGGCTGGCTTCTGGGCAGTGGGCACACATTACAGAATCACATAAAACATCAAATTGGAAGAGGCCTGAAAGATCATCCAGTCCAACCTTTGACTCAGTTTAGGGTTGAAGTATGAGCCATGCTGGCTCATGCCTATCATCTCATTAACCAACATCCCAAGTTATCCTCGCTTGTTTCTGAGATTGCAGTGAAATATTTGTTGTTGACTGGGATGGGTTAATTTTGGGATCCATTAATTAATCCATCCACTGAATTAAAATGCGGTTGAGGAGATGAAGAAAATGGCTTGAAAATAATACAAACTATGAGCAAGTTATCACTTTATTCTTGCATATTAGTTGTGTGTATTTTGATCCTGCATAGGAATGTTGAAGCAAAGGAACATTTTACATAATCTTATCATTTAGATTAATTATCCTTTATGTGTCTTAATATGTCTTAGTGAAATGTTTTAAAGTTAATAACTTGGTTTAGTAACTCAAAACTAAGAATTACTGAGACTATGTCAAGTATTATTTATTTATTTATTTATTTTACTTTTCATTACATGGATAAAGATTTGTGTCAGAAGAAAGGCAGTTTCTTATCTTACCAGATTCCTTCACTTTGGTCATTTGAACTCAGAGATAGGAGTTGAAAACACTATGAAAGGCTTAGTTTTAACACCAACATTAAAGAATGCTAAAGTGGACTGATTTAATTCTTCTGCAAGACCACTCTATTCTGGCTGTAAAATCTAGAGTACGGTTTATTCCTAAGACAGCTCTAAAGTTTTATGAGCTGCTCCAAGCTTATAGCATATTTCTTCAAAGAATTTTAATTCAAGTGTATGAACAATCTTAGTGAAGGAAATGTCAAATATAGTTTGAAAGGCTATTTCTTTAAAAAAAAAAATCAGTAAAAAAGTATCTGTTCTGTTTAGGAATGAAAAATTATCCATAGCCTTTTGTTTGTTTGTTTGTTAGTGTCTTCTATTATTATTATTTAAAATAAATTATCTCTATTGACAGTAACAGCTATAAAGGCAGGATACTGAGATCTTGATCTGCTGTATGTCCTTGAACTGTCACTGGAGTTGACTACTCTCATTTTCAGCAGCTGAGCATCTTGATCTGTGTCCTCACCTTAAGATTTAACTTTAGATTTAAGAATACATATTTTGTTGCTTTCAATGACATAAATGTAGCTTTCAGCAGCCTTTGGAAATTACACATATGTTTTGCTTTTGTTGTTTGGTTTGTGTTTGTGGGTTGTGGGGTTTTTTTTTTGTTTGTTTGTTTGTTTTCCGAGCATTTGGTGATTTTCATCCATTCTTTGGTAAAGTTGCTTTGAGTTTCAGCAGCGTGACCTTCCACAATCCAAGTTGTGCACCACGTTGTTAGTATGTCTCTTGTTAACTTACCAAACAATTGCTGTGTCTTGTCTCCAACACCCAACAAGGCAGCATTGGAAAGTATTCAGCTCAAAACTGTTCCCTGATTGCAATTTCCGCTTTAAACCCCCTCCTTTTGAAATCCCTTATCAAAGTTGTTTAGTCTCTTTCCAAATTTGTTCCTGTAAGCACTTAAGCACCTGAGTATGGTTATCATACAACTGACACTGCTGACTCAGATCAATGAGACTGCAGTGGGGGACTGCTCTGAGAGGAGGAAAGAGCACATGTGCTTGGCTGCTGGCAGACTTGTGATTTACAGAGTCAGCATTTATGCTGTCCGTTGTAGGCACACATGATAGGAAGAATGTGAAGTACTTTAGGGTACCTACAGGTAGTGCTAGATGTGCAGTCAGTCAGGGCTGACCTCCATACATGTCACAAAAGCACTGCCTTAATCTTCAAATTTTCAAAATTTGTCAAAGACTTCTGCTTTTAAAGAACTCAGAATGTCAAGAAGAGCAGGAGAGTGTCAGGCTGAGTAAAGCAACGGGACAGAGAGCACGTGTGTAGCTGTGTATACAAAGGTGATGAAGTGCAGATGTTTAGATCTGACATCAGGGCAATCTTACAGCAGCTATAGTCCCTCTGAACCAACCAGATGTTATATCCTTCCTTCTCTTTTACTTTCATCCCACAACTTAAGTTTTCCTCACTGTCTTGCTGGCTAGTTATGTGCTTGGGTTGCAGGGCTAACATTTGGTGTCATATTTAACAGCGATATTGAACAGTGTTTCATGATAACTGGGAATCTTGTGATAGAGAGGTGGGTTTGGTTTTTTTGTTTGGTTGGTTGTTGAGTTTTTTTGGTGTGGGGTTTTGTGTGTGTGTGTGTGTGTGTGTTCGGCTTGAGTTTTGTTTTGCTTGTTTGGGATTTGGTTTGGGGATTTTTGTTTGCTTGGGGTTTGGGTTTTTTTTTTTTTGTTTGGGTTTTTTCCCACCTTGATTGCTACACTTGTGCAAAGGAAATCTCACCTTTCTTCCAGATCAGAGTAATTGGAGAGAACTCCTTATATAAGCCAGCAGAAAGTGATACAGAATCCATTACACACGAGACATTAGAAGAGCTTACATGTAGTAATACAAGAGAAACTACTCTGAATGAGAGATCTGCATATCTGAAATGGATAATAAATCAATAATCTAACCTACCCAGTTATAAATGAGATCAGCCAGTTTGGAATAAAACTAACCAAGATACACACTGACTCAGCTTTTGGTCCCAAGGGGTAAAGTTCTTAAGTTACTGTGTTTTAAAGAGATACTGACAACCAGGTCAGTCCCAATAATTCCTCTGCACACTCAGACAACTTTCGTTTGTGAAACAGGCTGTGTTAGATTAAATGGTCATAGAATGTACTCTTAAAAGTTGCTTTATTTGCAAAGGCTGTGGGTAAAAAGAAAACTTCACTCATTGCTGTGACTCAGCTACAGATGGTAGTTTGTTAAACTGGAGTAACTCAACCAATTTCAGCTGTGTCTGTATATCTGACTTTTGTGGTGACATAATAATAACAGCAGACAGATATACAGGAAGATTAGACCTGAATTCCTAGGTTTAGTTTGAAACTTTAGTATTCTTTGCAGGGAACTTGGGCCAAAGTAATAATCAGCACCAACTACTTTAGTCCTATTATTTTTTTTTACCACGTTCATAGAATCATAAAATCGTTTCAGTTGGAAAAGACCTCTAAGATCATTGTGTCCAAATGTCAACCTAAGACCACCACAGCCATTAAACCACATCCGCCTCTCTTCTCCAGACTAAATAATCCCAGTTCCCTCAGCAGCTCCTGATAGAACTTCTTCTCTAGATCCTTCACCAGCCTCTTTGCCTTTCTCTGGACATGCTCTAGCACCTCAATGGCTTTCTAGTAGTGAGGGGCCCAAAACAGAACACAATATTTGAGCCATGGCCACAACATCTTTCTTTATTCCATAAGCATACTTCTAAGCTGTCTTCTGTCTTCAGTGCTTGTTAGGAATACATTTTACTGATTACATTGCAGGAGTGCTTATACCCCAAATTGTGGAATCTAGATCTGTTCTGCTCATCATAACTTATTTGCTATTCATGCCTTTCTTACAGTGTATCACAAAACAATCTATTCAGTATGCTCTCTACTTCACTTGCGAATCCCAGTGACATTTATAGTTAACAAATATTCTTTAATGCTATTGGGAAGGGTTCATTTGGTGCTGGATTTGTTTCACAAGGCCTGATAGAAAGCTCCTTGTCACTTTTGCAGAGGAATTTTTCCCACTGGCTACTGCTGTTCCCAGTGGACTCATAATCAGATAGAGCAGAATGAATGAAACTACATGAACAGGAAAATATTTCTATATGTCTGTGAGGGTAACAGAAACTGGACTCATGGGGCAATAAAAATGTTAACCTCCAGTTGTTTTTAAAGTTGTGTTTGTCGGGGTCCTTTTAATCCAAAATTTCAGAAACATAGGCAAGTCAAATCAGACTCTGCCTTGGCAGAGGGATATCAGCAGTTCTGCTGCACCAGTGGCAAAAACTCAGCCACTCAGATTTTTAGTTGGCATATCTCCATCCTTACATCAGAAGACTGCTTTGTCTAGGGCTCTACAAACTCCTTATCATATTGGACAGTGCTAGTCAAGAAGAAACATGCTCAGGGTTGAATTATTAGTGTGTTTTCTTAAAATTATTTGAGATGCCACTGAGATGCAATCATCTAATAGCTTTTCTGTATGATAGTAGCAGTTCTGCAGATGTAGAACTACTTTTTCCTAGGGCATTTCTCAGACTTAAAGCACACATTTGATGTACTTGTTTAAATGTGTATGTGATTTTTATGGGAGTTGGCTCATTGTTTGCATTGTGCTTTCTCTCCTGAAATCCCTTGAAAAGCATGCAGTGATGAGAAAGCATATTTTAAATCAGTGATTGAGTTCTAAAACATTATTTTCTTTACATTTTGAAACAGCTGTTTGCTTGAAAAGGTCCGAATCCTACGTCAAGTATGCTCTAGACCTGTTAGTAAATGCAAGTGCAACTTGTAAAGCCTCTCACTTCATACACAACTCTCACTGAATTGGAATTGATGCTTTTACATCTTTTGTTTTCTTCTGGAGGGAAAAACTAAAATTAGTGATAAGAAAATACAGAGATATTTTTTTCCTGTCAGAAGGAAAACCGTCCTCTGTGCACTGCAGTGGTGTTACTTTCTTACTGATTCTTAAAATTCATCAGAGTGTAGCAGACTATGGAGAGGCAGAGAAATGAGGAGTTAAAAATACAATTTTTAGAGTGCTGGCAGCTTCACTAAGGACATACTTGCATTATCAGCCAAAGAGAGTTATACAGTTCTTGATGTAGACTATGAAGGCTCTAGAGCACAAGCCTTATGAGAGGCAGCTGAAGGAACTGGGCTTGTTCAGCCTGGAAAAAGGAGGCTTTTTGTTCTCTACATCTACCTGAAAGGAGGTTGTAGCAAGGTGGGACTTGGTCTCTTCTCCCAAATAACAAGTGACAGGATGAGAGGAGATGTCCTCAAGTCGCATCAGGGGAGGTTTAGAGACATTAAGAAAAATGTATTCCCTGAAGGAGTGACTTGGAACAGGCTGCCCAGGGAAGTGGTGGAACCACTAGCCCTGGAGGTGTTGAGAAAATGTGTAGATGTGCTGAGGAACATGGTTTAGTGGTGACTTGACAGCGTTAGGTTGACAATTGGACTTGATGTTCTTGGAGGCCATTTCCAACCTTAATGATTCTATGATTTTTCTACCCATGTTCAAAGTGGAAGCAGGGTAGCTACCTTGGCACAGAGCTATTTAATTAGCATAATGCTGAGCTCGAACACTCACAAAAAGTCCCAATAATGTTAATTCAGGCCTAGTGACATTCCACTATGGTTTCATTCCTTCAGACCAGATGTGGCTAACACCAAGTTGTGGCAGAGCTGGCATGTGTTACATATTACTGTATACCCCATAACAAACACACATACCCTAAGGTGTTAAAACTGATGGGGAGAAAATGTCATTTTCTGCAGGTAACTGCCTTGCCAAACTAGTCCACCTTGCATCTGTGTGTGAATTCAGGAAGACTTAGTTTAAAAATTCTATTTAGTTTCCCTTTCCATTTATCTTGATAAATGATGGGGGAAAAAAAAAAACAATTTATGGATGAATGGAAAATGTAAGGACATACAAAAATATTTTCAACCTCTGGTTTCGGTCATAAATATGCAACTTTACAGATAAGAGCATCAGTTAAGCACCACTGGTGCCACTTCAAAACTGCATTGAAGACAGGTTCAGATGAATGCTCAGACTGACTTCAACTTTGTAGCTAAGGTTTACATTTTCTTTAAAATGAGATTAGTATTCCCCATGTCAAGGTTATCTTAGTGATAGACCACTTACCAATGGATGGATGATCAGAAGTTTGACAGTCTTCACATTGATCCTACTCTAGCATGAAAATGGCTTTATCAAGCCTATAATTAGAAATGAAATAGTTTTAAACGGTTTCCACACAGCTTGATTTTCAAAGAGGTTTCAGTTTCACATAACTTCATATAAACAGAGAATCAGAAGATATAACCAGATACCACAGTTCCTGCTTGCTAATTGCCATAAAGCAGAGCCATCTGCTTTATACAAAGTCTAGGTCAGGTAATCCTTCTAAACTGTGACCTTTGGGGCTCCATGAAACTTGTTCTTGATTAAATAAAACCTTCTTAGGAAGTTATTGGGGAAACGTGGTGCAGGTTCAATCTGAGCAGAGAATGCAGCTGATTGGATTTCTGTATAATCTTAAGCAGACAGTTCCAAACTAGGCTGTCTTTTGAACTTTTCTTTTTTTCTTAATGGTGTTAATCTTTGATAGCAACTGAAGGTACAAATGAATTATTTCGGTTTTTAAGGAGATTCCTCATGAAACATAAATTAGATGACAAACGAAGGATTTAAACATAAATTCATGACAGTTAAGGACAAAGTGAAATGACTGAATGTTTCATCAGGCTAAACTGAGCTTGTGAGCTGGGCTGGGGGAAACTATGAGCATCTTCCATCTTGTGCTGTTGCCCGATGTAGAGAACGTGTGCCACAGCGCAACTGAGGGGTAAACAGGAATGGAGCAAAACAAATATAACTACAGCTCAGCAAGTACAGTAGAATATATCTAATTCCTCACAATGATTTCATTACTAGCAAAGCTGATATTGTGAAAGTTTTCAAGCTTGTCTTTTTCCATCATATATATTATTTAAATATTTGATCCATTATATGACAACAGTTACTGTGATTAAATAATCAGTTCTTCTGCTCTAGTCTTCTCTTGGCATTAGAAACTATTATTTTTGGCTGTCTATCTTTGGCAAGCAATTGCCAATTATTCACTGCTAGATTAAAAATAGAAGTATTATTGCCAAAGCAAATAATACATTATTTTGCAGTTACACAGAGCTTTCCAGTTGAGAATCACAACATATTTTCCAACCACTAATGAATTTAGCCACTTACCACCCACTGAACATTCATGTTCTTGAGGCAGGGATGAGAAAGCTAAGGTGAATGCTGCAAAAGGATGTTATTTGCCTTTTCCAGGGGTTGGTGTAAGTCACCGTTGATGAAAGACACCAGAATGCACTACTCATTAGAAGTGGGTCTTCACGTGGGTCTTCTCATGGTTCTGCACCTTTCCAGTATTTGAAGGGGGCCCTCAAGAGAGATGAAGAGGGACTTATTACAAAGGCATGCAGTCACAGGACAAAGGGTAGTATCTTCAAACCAGAAGAAGCTAGATTTAGATTAGACATTAGGAAGAAACTCTTTGCCATAAGGGTGGTGAGGAATTGAAACAGATTTCCATTGAACCATGCAGTGATTCTGTGATGTGAATTGAGAGAGCCTGGTCTACCAATTTGAACAACTGCACAAAGGCTGCAGTTGCTCTGCCTGATTCATTATATCCTGCTCTTACAGGAGACCAAGAAGGATGAACAGTAAATGTTTTTCTTTTCAAACAAAGTGTATCTGTTTGTGGGGTGTTGTATTAACAAAATAGATTAATATTTTGAGACTAAGTGTATTCTAAACTTCAATAGGTTTCTTCTGATTTTGTGGATGTTCAAGAGAGTCAGTCAGTCATGGTAGATAACCCAGTTATCCTGATTGGTTAAACTTCATTATGGTATTACTGTTCCTCTCAACAACTGATACTGTCAGATACCACCATATTGACTGTGGGCTATGTTTCTAAATGTGTTCTTAAAATTCTGTGAAGTATTGCAGTGGGGAGGAGGTTCTTACCAAACTAGGTGAACCCCTCATGCTTGAGGACCACTGTCTTCTAGCTATAGCACACCTCTTTGAAAATGTTCCTCTACCATCAGGATCATAAGTCTGAATATTACCTCCAAAGTATGTGGCATTTTGCATACCTCTGAATTTGCTCCTCAGAACTGTACTGGAGCATTCAATATGATTCCACAGAATATTTTAAGTTGAAACAGACCTTTGAAGGTCATCTAGTCCAACCCTCTGCTTACAGTAAGCAGGGACATCTCCAAGTAGATCACATTGCTCAGAGCCTTAACAACCTGGCCTGGGATGTTTCCAAGGATCGGGCTCCTACCACGTCTCTGGCAACCTGTACCAGTGTTTCACCACCATCACTGTAAAGGGAAAAAAAAAAAGGGGGGGGACTTCTTTATCTAGAATATCTCATGTAAATCTCTCTTAGTTTAAAACCATCACCCTTTGCCCTGTCACAACAGGTCCTGCTAAAATGTCTGCCTCCATCTTTCTTGTAGGCCCTCTTTACATGCCGAAAGGCCACAATGAGGTCTCCCTGGAGCCTTTTAATCTCCAGACTGAACAACCCCAACTCTCAGCCTCTTTTCATAGGAGAGGTGCTCCAGCCATAAAGGGATATTGGTATTTGGGGAATTGTGACTGTTTCTAGGTTTCATTCCTCGTTTGTAACCCAATATAAAGGTATGATGCGAGTCTACCTTTCTTTGTTCTCTGTTGCTGCAGGGATTGTTGTGGCTGGTGATAAAATGGGCTTCTCTTGGCTGTGAAATGAGCAGTTTCTCTCTCTGCATTTTTTAAATTACAGAGACTGCTTTTACTGTGGGAATCACCTTACATACACCTGATCACTTCGTGTAAAGCACTGAATAGCTTAAGTGGCCATTAAGTACAGAACTTTGCGGGATTGGACTTTTGCTGTCATTTTATTAAATAAAGAGGCATCTGAAATCTGAGACCTAATGTATTCTGTGAGCAGAGCAGCAGTTGGGGGCAAACAGAGGCAGTTTGCCTTGAAATTCAAAGTGCAGTAGCTCAGAGACAACCATCTGTATGTATTTAGGGAATCTGAAATTACCTGAATGTCTGGCAATTTTTTGGTAATTATCTCAGAAATGAGTTATGATATTTCACAGATAATTTTTTTAGCCTTTTCATTCCTTTTTTGATAAAACCTACCAAAAATCTGTTGCCTATTTTATTCCTTGCTGGGATTAAAAAAAAAATTAAAAATCCCACAAACAAAACCCCTTTCTCTAAAACATCTTATTGGAAGGGGTGGTGGGGGGGGAATGTGTGTTTTAAATATTCCACATTTTAAAGACAAACAATGGAGTATTGAAACGTACAGCAGCTTCCCCCAAAAAATAATCTATCTTTTGGATTTAAAGCAGGCAAAAATCACAAAAACATTTGGAAGAAGCAACAGTGTTAGAACAGGATTTTAGCCATTTTGGGAAAGCAGCTGCTTCTCTCTGACATGGACTCCAAATGTAGGTTATTCTGGGAGGTGGATCTGCTCATTCAGATCATTCCCTATAGTGACTTTTCATGGGAACATTGACTAGCATATTTATTTTGGAGAAGTATTTCTTTTGAGCTAACAAGAAATCTCTCTCCTAGGCAATCACACAATTGCTGAATAACAGTTGACTTAAACTCCCGAATGCTTATTTCCAAGCATTCATTATAGAATGGCAAGAATAGCATGGGAATGTGAACTCAATTTTATATTGATGTGTTGATTTTGTGTAACTAAAGAGATGCAAAAGACTAAATTGCCAGTGAAAATCAATGCTGAGCAGTCACATCTACTTTGAAAAATCTCTGTTTAGTTACAGAGAAGAAACAAAGCTGAATTGCTTGTCGTCGTAGAATCATAGAGTTATTTTGATTGGAAGAGACACTTAAGATCATCGAATTCAACCACTAACCCAGCACTGACAGGTCACCACTAAACCATGTTCATCAGAACTGTATCTACATAGTTTTTCAGTCTTTCGAGGGATGGGTACTCCAACACTTCCTTGGGCAGCCTGTTCTAGAACTTGACAACTCTATTGGAAAGAAATTCTTCCTAATGTCCAACCATCATATTGCCTTCAAATGTCAGAAGTAGGAAAGTTGCATAGGCCCTGGTATATGACCATTCCTGACTCCTGGCTTCGCTCGCTCTGCCAACTGCAGATGGTGAGGATGATCTTCCCCTATCCCTCCTGGATCTCAGTGTGGTAGAAATCATAGCTGGTTACAGACACTTGCATTAAAACTTTCTCTGCTTGACAGGCTGTATTTGGGAGCGTGAGAGTAATGCAATTTCTTTATTTGATTTTGCATTTGATTGATTGATTTTAATGCAATTTCATTTCTTTCTTGTGGTTTAGCTGTAGTTTTTGCTGATGGCAGCAATATCAATCTATACCTCTTGTCAGCTATGGCTGGTTTTTATAACTTTCATCATAATTTTTGAATGAATGCTGATTGCCGTGTCCACATTCTTTAGGCTGGATGGTGTATTCGCTGTAAATTTCTAGCAAAAGTTAAAACATTGTAACTGGCTCAGAGTAGATCTGTAACCAGAAGACTTCATAATTTTGGGCATATAATACAGTTACTTGACTTTGGAGATGCATGCTTTTACCCCAACAGCTCACTGAATAACGGTATGTAATGGAAGAACTGGCTTGTTCAGAGCTTTCCCCTCATGCTCTGTCACTTGCTACAGGCCCTATCTGAGTTTCCATAACTCACAAGGCAAGGTCAGTTTTGCTGTACACACAGAGATCTGTTACTTCTTACCATGAATCCCCAAAACTCATCCAGCCTGGATTTGCAGGCGTTTGCTACTGAAATGTTTTGTGCTGTTTTGAATGCCAACTTGCTTAACTCCAGGCAGAACACCTCAGTCACTGGTGTTGGAGTTTTTCCAACCGAAACTTTGAAATTCTGTGAAACCAGTTTGCTGCATTACAATATTACACAGTTTTGTTTCACAATATTTTTCCAGTAGGAAGAGTTTAAGATTTTTCCTTTACTGGAAACTATCTTCATATCTCTTTTTCTTCTTCCTTCTTGGCTTTCCTTCCCTATATCTGTTAAGAATCAGGGTAACTGGTCCCAGAGATAGTTTTAACACTGTATTTGTTTGTGATAAAGCATAATGACAGGAATCTCAGTGCATCCGTTAGTGTTTTAAATAGTCTGATTTTCTTTCTTCTTTTGGCAAAATTCTGGACTTTCCATCCGTGGTAGTTTGGGGAGGGGGGGCAGGTTCCCTTAAGAAAACTACAAAGTCCTGTCCCAGGATATTGTAATATTGTTATTCTATTCTGCTTTCCGATGTCATAGCTTATAAGGCAGTGCCTGGCTGATACTGCTCTCTTCTCCTTCCTGCCTTTCCTCCCTTCACTTCTCTTCTGTGGGAAGTGCAGCATCCCTACTTATCTCATGGTCTGTGTGGGGCAGATGGCTTTGAGCTGGCAGGGAATTTGGAGCTGCGTTCTGCTGAGCCCTTGTAGGCGCAAGCTGGGGAGGGCAGTTCTGGCCTACTCTTAGGCTTGCTGAGGGTAGAAGGGGTGGAGGAGTCTAGAAGGTTTTAGTCCAACAGACTTGGCCTTGCTTGTGGATGCATTCATTCTAACTGATTGCCTTTTGCATATATGCACCTGTAACTAGACTTTCCCTTTAAACTTCCAATCAGTGTGCAGTGTCTTCATCCTTCCTCTCCCAAAGGAGTAAGAGTCCCTTCTGTTCTCCAGTCCCGGGCAGCTCGTGGCCCTAAACTGGGACACTATCCTGAATAGTAGCTTTTTCTGGTGGTATTCTTGAAGGGTCTATTTGATCGTATCTGTAGTTCTGTCACAGGATCTCAGCTATTAGTTGAAATTCTGAACTGTAAAAATTCTACACATTGCTGCAAAGTAAGTGCTTGTGATGGAGACATTAACAGTGCAAGAAGAGGTCCCAGAAAACAGATTTATAAACCTGATGACTAAGGTGAGAATGGAGAGAGAATTTTTCCCTGAATACCAAGGGCTTAGAGAAATAAGTGTGAAAGGTACATTCTATAGAACAAACCAGAATTTATAAGAGGCCGATTGGGATTGTGGAGGCTGAAGAGCAATCATTGCTTCTTCAAAAGATACATTACCTCATTTTTCTAATAATATATGCTTGTTTGCTTAGCCTTTGGAGAAGAAAGAAAAAGGAACTTCTTGAATTGAATCAAACAGCTGCTGCTATCTGTAGCATTGTGATTGTGAAAAGTTTCAAAGCCAAACTCAGCAGCTTTTTCCATGAAGTTCTCACCGATACACTACTGTCCAGATGTCAGAGTCTGGTTTTCAATGGAAACTGCAATGTCTGAACCTCACGGATCTTATTTTCTTACGTAGATCTAGCACCTTTTGTCATCATAGGAGCTAGGTGGAAAACCCTTTCTTGAGCTTAGTCAGATTAAAAATATTATGGATATTTTGTCCAGCCTGAATTATCAGCTGCTCCCATGACATGTTAAGAACATTGTTACAGGAGAGCAGTGTTTACTCGATTAACCTAGCCTGTCTGTGCACTCAAAGAAAAAACACGTGCATAATAGGAATACAATTTCAGTTACCTCAGTCAAAAGTGATGCCAGTTAGGTGACGGTGCAAATGAACAAATTTTTGCTGGAATGAAAAGGGACATTGTCTTGAACATTATTGAAGAGAGAAATGAGTTGGAGCAAATGGAGCCTTCTAGGCAAGGTATGAATCATGGAGTTGTAACACATCATCAAGGCAGACCACACTAAGCACACTCCAATGACAAATGGGAAGTTCAATATCCTGTATTGCATACATATATTCTATACCTTTAATTTACTCCAATACCAATTAAGTATACCATTATTTAACTCAGTAGAGAAAACACATCTGTTACTCTATGGGAGGTGATAAAAGAAGTATGAAAATCTTGCTGTATATGGCCCTGCTTTTTTGCTGGATCCCAACGACATTAAGGTGTTTTTGATAGGATCCTGTATGGGTAACCTTAACAAAGCCCTGCCCGTGAACTCTCAAGCCCTGTCATTTGACTTCAAAAGCTTTTTCCATTACCTGTGTGCCAGTTTCCTGACCTGT
The DNA here is from genome assembly GCA_013399055.1 of Ramphastos sulfuratus. Classification (NCBI taxonomy): domain Eukaryota; kingdom Metazoa; phylum Chordata; class Aves; order Piciformes; family Ramphastidae; genus Ramphastos; species Ramphastos sulfuratus. The sequence goes on along the minus strand of WBNM01036822.1, from coordinate 100,040 downwards.
AATATGTCTGCTCCTGCTGCTTTGGAAATGGCTTCTAGGAAGAGAATTCTTTCTAATGTGTACAGGAGGCTTGTTGGATGCTCATGCTACAGCTTTATTTGTTCTAATTATATCTGACATTTCACAAGCTGCACGTTCGTTATTTGATGGGCAAAATATCAAAAATAATTAGGCCAAATGATGACACAAACCCCAACAGAAAGCTTTTTCAGGACATGTTAGCTGCTTTTTATTACTAATTGTCCTCATTAAACTTTACCAGATTATATTGCAGCCTCATTACCTGCTCATCGTTGTTGAACTCCTAAACATCAGGTGAAGATTTCAGTTTTCTTATGAGAGGCAGCTTGTTTACATTTGGGGGGAAAAAAAAAAAGACACAAAAAACCCCCAAAACAAACAAACAAACAAAAAAAAAAAAAAAACAAGCCAAAAAAACCAAACCAAACCAAAAAACTGAAACCTCGTGTAAATCCAAATCCTTCCTCCCTACCTTCTAACCCTGTTTCTGCTAGGAAACAGCTATGATTTTCTGTTTGCCAGAAGAGGTCACTCTTTCTCCTTTGTCTTGCCTAGCTCAGGCTACAGTAGCATAATAAATCCCCTTTCCATACTAGACTACATGGACATATTCCTTGAAGTACTCTTTGGATGCTATCTGATATATGCGAAGGATTAGTAACATTTGTTTGATATCAATATGGAAAAATCTTGGGGAATTTTGTGGCAAATAATAATGTATCTCCAGGTTTCCATCAACCATCTGGTATAATTCAAACAAAAGCTCATAATTTTCTCAAGTTCTAATATAGAATTATAAATGGAGGTTTTAAGAAGCCCAAATCAGGGTAGATCTCAGTTAATTAAATTGCACAATTTTAAAAGGCATTTTGAAAAGCCTCAATGTTTTAAATTAATAGATTAGTGATAGAGTCCTCTGTAGTGCCCAACGTTGGAATAATAATACATCTCAATAGAAATTGGTGAGAATTGTTCAGTCAACTGCAATCTGAGCACACCCAAGCTACAACTGAGTCCTCTAGATGTCTTATCATTAAATTTGAGGAAAAAATCCTCATGACTGAGTTCTTACTAGAGCAGTAGCTTGTTTGTGATTAACAAGCTGAGTAGGTATGAGGAAGAAAATACATTGGTAATTTATGTTCAAAACATCCTTTTCATTCCTATGTAAAACAAAATTCAGTGCCTTGGATAAAATAAGATCATACCCAGGCTCTCATGCCCCAGTTCAAACCTAATGTGAAGTAATGTCTGACATTCAAATCAAGTGTTTAAATTTCCTTGCCTTTTAATTATTTTTCCCCCCCATTTTTAAACTCCTATGGTGATGTAGAAGCAGAGGTAAAAAAATCCCCAACAACCCTGAACCAGAGCACTGTAAAACTGGTTAGTCACACAGTGTCGCATGATTTCTGCTGGATTGGCAACCTCCCAAAACCAGGCTGTCTCATGAGGTTGCCAGTTCAGTTTTGCAAAGTTAAGAAATTTAGAACTGCATCCAAATAGTGGAATTCTATTTACACTTAGCTGCCTGTATGAGATGTATTTGACTCTCTTCCCGGATGTATATTTTTTTATATGCTAAAAGATGGGGGGGAAAAGAGCAACAGAACCCAGTGTAATTATCTCTGTATTAGTGTTCAAATTTCTTAACTTCTTCTTGCCTAAAAAGATAGGATTAAAAAATAAATGGAAAAGTTAGATTTTACTGGTAAGTTGTTTTTGTTTGTTTGGGTTTTTTTTAAGGACTTTCTGTTGTTTGTTTGGGATTAGTTTTAGTTCTTGTTTGTCACCACAGCCATCTTGCGTGCCATGATGTATTCTGGAACCAGCTGGATCTGATGAAAGGAAGTTGCAGCTAGGAAATGTCTGGGCTCTTCGAAGTAACAAGAGATAGGACAGAAAGGAAGAATCTCAAGTTGTCCCAGGGAAAGTTTAGACTGGGCATTAGAACAGTTTCTTGCCTGAAAGGGTTTTCAAGACCTGGAAAAGGCTGTCCAGGGAAGTGGTGGAGTCACCATCCCTGAAGGGAATTAAACCACATGGAGATGTCCTGAGGGACATGGTTTAGTGGTGGACTTGGCAGTGCTGGGTTAATTGACGGTTGCAAGACTTGCTAGTAACATAAATTGGCATGCAATTCTATCCATCTGCCCCAGAGGTACCTGCTCAATGAAAGAAAATGAAGCATGTATTAAAATCTTGGAAAAGGAGACGAGATTTTAAGATATACAGGAAATGTTCATGAATCATACTTGGAGTTTGTGTTGTTTGGGGAAAAGCTCTTTTTTGTTTTGTTGTTTGCATCTCTGAATGAGGTAAGAGCCTACTCTTAAGTGCCTCCAAATATGATGACAACAGAAACAGTAAATAATAGTAAGGGCACTCCCCTCTCTCTGTGCCACCATTTTGTTGTTGGAGCGGATTATGAAAGGAAAACTGAAAGTACTCCATGAAATCAATTCCTAGCAAACAGGAGCTGTAGCAAGCTGTCTCTCTGCCAGAGGTGTGAACAACGGGAACATGTCCCTTTGAACACATAAACCATCTGCTCTGCGCTCAACAGGCAAGCTCCTCATCGTAAAAGTGCCTGTATTATTATATCCCTCATTCTCTACAGGGATATATAAATATTCAGCTTGAGAGTCGGAATAATTCTACACAGAGAATGCAGGTTTGCACAATGAACTGCCTTTTCTGTTACCCCTTTGTTGACCTTTAACTTTTGCTTTCCTGCTACCTATCTGTGGGAAACAGATAACTACTTTGTGGGCCTATCTATATACTGTTGTCCAAATCTGTTTCATGAGGCAGAGAGGAAAATACTTGGGTTTAAATTGGAAATCTGTACATGGAAGAATATTACCAGAGAACTATTTATTTTTCAATATGTTCAGTTGTGTTATTGAAAAACCACTCTGTAACTGCTAGATAGAATTAATTAGAATATCCTGCCTTTCCTAATACAGTAAGAATTGTAGCCTATCTTTTTTACATTTATTACTAAATCCTAACAAACTTCCTCTTCACTGCAGGAAATCTTGCTAGAAGATTTCTACCAGGATTGGCTAAACTGGTACTTAGGGCAGATTTTGGGAACTGGGGAAATTCAGAGAGAAGACAGACAAGGTGTTAACTGAGCCCCTTTCTGCACATTGTTTCAATATATTAGCTCACTGCAGGTCGATGTCTTGGTTTTCATACTTTACTTTGCAATGTTAGAACGTGCTTCTAATCTTTGTGCATGTCTGGCATCTTCCAATTAAAAAAAGTCTGTAACTTTTTTTTTTTTTTTTTAATTTTCCAGTGTATCTGTATTGATTTATAGTAAATTCCAGCCAGAAAATTTTCTTAAAGAGAAAGTTTTACAATTTTGTTAGCATTTTGTGTTGAATTGTTTGCTCTTCTTCTAAGGAACACCTTAACCATCTATGGCTGCAGCTCGGGAAATGGCTGTCTGCCCCAAGGCCTAGAAGCAGAAATGCTGCTTCCTATTGCCTTCTCTCTTGTGTTGGCACTACTAAAGGCCTTGTTGCTGTCATAAAAACCTCCAGGCCTTCTACCAAACAGCTGCTACCTATGTGTAAATGCTCTAAGCTGGTTTGCAAAGTTGTTACCTTTCCTATATGCAAGTTTCTGTTAAAGGAAACCATTCATACAGCATTGCCATTGCAGTGAAAAGTCAGACTGACACACACAACATGATTGCCTCTGGCTGCTTTCTTCCTCTTGCAGCCTAGAATAGTGGGCAAATGCTTAAACTAGCAAGCAAGCTGTAATATTATCTGATTACCTAAACTATCAGTAACTTGAGTCTTGTAGAGGTATTAACATGAATGTTTCTTTTAAATACATCAATCAAATTTAAATTATAAGTGAAGAATTAACCCCTTCATTCGAGACTATATTGTCAAGTTATAGAACGGTTTGGGTTGGAAGGGGTCTTAAAGTTCCCTGCCATGGGCAGGGACACCTTCTATTAGACCAGGTTGTTCAAGACCCTGTTCAAACTGGCTTTAAATCTTCAAAGCATGACTATAAACTTGACTGAAGGCAAGTTTGAAACTAAATGCTTCATTTTTTGTTCTGTATCTGATGTTATTTTCTATTATAATATAATAGAAAACGTTGATAATTTTGGATCATTTAACAATAATTTCTGGCCTGTCTGGATACCATTCCTAAAATAATATCATCTTTGTCAACTAAACAAACAAAAATCTCAGTTTATACTTTGCATCAGTATAAGGCACTGATATATTTATAGTCTGTACATGAAATGCCAAACTGTGATCCCTCATACTATTTTTCTTTGCTAACTTTCGAGTCACAAATCAACAAAGAAATTATGTCGACCTTGTGTGACGCAGACTTTATTGTAACTTGTAAAAACACATTTAAATATCAGCATGTTCACTGACAGAACTAATAATGCTCTGTTTTAAAGCTGTCTGAAGAGGAAAAACTAGATGGTAATAGAACAAATATTATGTCTTTAAAAGCTTGAAGTACTTTTGTAACTATAGTTCAGAAAATGCAGCTCCTTAAATAGAACCTCTGGGAATTTAGATATTACAACAGGGTAGCCTTTCAGAATTTCGTTTCCCTCTTCTCTGCCTTCCCAGAGAATTCAATTTAAAGAGTATTTAATTGAGGACATTTTCTTTACTGCTTTTTTTTTCTTTTTTCTTTTTTTTAAAGGTTTAAAGCTTTGTTCTGACTATTTTAACTTAGAATCAAGGAATGTGTCAGCTCTGTTGCTAATTAGTGTAGCCTATGTGAAAATTGATTGGGCCTTGGGAAAGATGACTCAGTCCTATAAAACAACAGTCTGGAAAAGAGGGCTTGGGAACAGAGGAAAGAAGAAACAGCATAAAAAATTATTAACAGGAGAAAACAGAGTAGAGGAACAGGAGTTTGTGCAGGGATCAGAAGTGTGTGTGTGTAATATTTACTAAAGGTTTAATCAGCTGCAGAGGACTAAATGACCTTTAAAGGTCCCTTCGAACTTAGGCCATTCTATCATTCTAAACAGTTAGAAATAAATATTCAAAGTTAGATTGAGAACATTTTCTTCATCATAAACAAGGTTCTGACTTTGAAGCCTTGTTTCTGCTGTAGGAAACCTTTGAACAAGCAGGATGAGCAAAACTAGTGTCTTCAGGACAACACTCCAATCCCTGTGTTATTGTGTGTTTCCAGTAAATCAAATGTACATCATCTCAAGGATCTGTTGCTCCCAAATTTCCTGAGCTGCCCTCTTTGTCATTATGGAGAAGTTTCCCTTGNTGGTCCTGCTGGCCACACTTCTCCTGATGCACCCCAGGATGCCATTGGCTGTCTTGACCACAAGGACGCATTTCTGGCTCGTGCAAAACTTACTGTCCACCAGTACGCCAAGGTCTTTCTCCACAGAAATTTCCAGCAGGGCAGCCCCCAACCTGTACTGGTATCTGCTGTTATTCCTTCCCAGATGGAGGACCTTGGACCTGTCCTTATTGAACTTCATAAAGTTTGCCTTCACCCGGCTCTCCAGTCTGTCCATATCTTGTTGGATGGCAGCACAGCCTGTCGGGCTGTTGGTCACCCCCATTTTTTATCATCAGTGAACTTACTGAGGTTGCACTCAATGCCCTCATCCAGATTGTTGATAAAGATATGGAACAAAACTGGACCCGTGGCTAACAGCCCATGGCTCTTGCTGGGAAAACTTTCATGTGAGGGTACTGGAGCACTGGACCAGGCAGCTCACAGAAGTTTTAGAGTCTGGTATTCTGGAGAGATTCCAAACCTGGATGGACTTTCCAGTCCTGGGCAACCTGCTCTGGATGGCTCTGCTATATAGCAGGAGCATGGGACTAGATTATCTCCAGAGGTCCATTTCAACCCCTGCTAGTCTGCAGTTCTGTGGAATGAGCTGCTTCTGAAATGGTTGTTTAAGGACTGCACATATGATGTTGTCTCTGGTCATTATGTTTTATACCTCACTGTGGACTTCTTCATGCAATTGTCCGCATTTCCAACTGTTTCTTATGTTGGCCTCCTGGGGAGGGGTAATAAAAGATCTTTATTCATCTATGTGTCTTAAAGCACTGTAAGAGGGAGTGTAATTCTGATTATTTCCGTTTCATAGATTCTGTGTGAACTTTGTCATTGTCATGCAGCGGAGATAAAGGTTCAACTCATTTACCTGCATCATAGGAAGTAATAAGCCAATGACAGCCTTTCTCTATTAGAAGATGAATGTGCAAGTTTGTAGATTTGCTTGAATTGCATTTAAACATTAATGGAATGACTGTCACTGGAAGACTGTGTGGAAAAAATAGGATAGTATAACAAATCAGATTATTTCTAGTGTTGACTAAAGTTATTACAAAACTAAACCTAGGATGAAATGATAACAGTTGTGTAATGGTATACAGTAGTAAAGTAACATCCAGTATTAAAACTGTGAAATACATGAATCATACTACTGAGTAGAACTGTTACTTACTGTTAGCTTTCCATATAGTTAATATAATTGCTAAGGCATCACAGGTCTGTTCCAAATGATTGCTTAAATCAGCAAGTTGGTAGATAGACAGTAAAGGGTCCTCAGGAGATCTCCTGAACTTGTAAGATACTGCTGAAGGAGTACTTTAATCTTTGTCTTCTTTCTAGAAGAATCTTTCAGCATTTCAAGAAAATATAGCTTATGTACTGTACCTGTTCTTAAAGCAAAACCATACAGGATCAGTTTAGAGCTTGTGTAGACAAGGTGGAAAATTAAGGTAGTGTCTTGCTGCAAGGGTACTTTATTTTTGGGCAACTGAGTAAGGAACTCCTGCAGCCAAGACATCTCATACAGCTTACACTAGGTATGCACTTGAGACATTGCCCAATATTTTGGCAGAAGAAGAAATGAGGGGGTTTTTACTGAAATCTGTTTTATCATGTTCAAACTGCTTTTAATATATTTTATGAGACAGGTTTACTGAGAAATCTAGGAAGCATTCCACTGTAATTCAGCTGCACTGATTTTCTTGAACCATTGTTGGGCAGCTTTCACAAAAAAACAAAAATCAGAAGCATCAATTTGACTGTTTTGGTACAACTGACTACTTCAGTTTATTATTTGTTTTTCTATTACTGTCTGATAGTAGCAGCTGATTTTTTTTTTTCATGTTGACATATATAGTTTTCAAAATTATTAAGGCAGAAAGATATCAATGTGAGAAGCTTTTTCATAGCAATAATATCACATACTGCAAAAGAGTTGGTTGTGTAAACAACTCTTGTAAGTAAGCATTTTGAGTGAGATGTTTTCACAAATAGAAGGTTAAATGATCAATAGTTCAAAGGAGTTTTTGGTATGAACATCACTAGGCTGATCTTGGAGAGAGAAAAAAATTAAAATCTTAATTAAAAGTTTCATGACTGACAGACATTCTCAGGAATATACACCCCAGATTCTGCAGGAACTAATCAATGCTTTTGAAAACTGTAGTACAGATTATCTAGCATTATAAGGAATTTCATCTTTTTTTTTCTATTTTTTCCTAAAACTTCCCTATTTTTCTCTTTTAATTTGCTTCTGATGAAACACTTCAACTGAAATTCACCTCATAAGGCAAGGTGGCAGCATGGGATACTGGCATCATTTTCATAGAATCATAGAATGGTAAGGTTGGAAGGAGACCTCAAGGATCATCTAGTTCCAACCCCCTGCCATAGGCAGGGACACCTCCCACTAGCACAGGTCGCTCAAGGCCTCGTCCAACCTGGCCTTGAACACCTCCAGGGAGGGAGCAGCCACAACCTCCCTGGGCAACCTGTTCCAGTGCCTCACCACCCTCACTGGAAAGAACTTCCTCCTAACATCCAGTCTAAATCTCCCCTCTGCCAGTTTAAACCCATTGCCCCTTGTCCTGTCATTGCAAGCCCTTATAAATAGTCCCTTCCCAGCCTTCCTGTAGGCCCCCATCAGATATTGGAAGGCTACTTATAAGGTCTCCTCAAAGCCTTCTCTTCTCCAGGCTGAAGAGCCCCAACTCTCTCATATCATAATTTTATTGTGTATATATATAATTTTATACACAATAACATACTGGTGTATATAATGATAATTAATGCCATTATCATTCCTCAAAGCCTTCTCTTCTCCAGGCTGCATTATATACATCTTTATACATCTATACAGCTCACATCTTTATATACTTTTATATGGTGACATATTTTGACTGACTATTAACTGTCAGTTTTGATACCTGGGCTGACAATAATTCCAAAAATCAGAGTTTCTGAGCTAGAATGACACCAGTCTTTGTTTTTATAAAACACATTTAACATTTGCATTCAATAACACAAAACTTCAGGTAAAGAAAACACAGGAAAACAGATTTCAAAGAAACATATGCAAGACAACTGTATGAATAAACAGCAGCATAATGAGGAAAACATTCAAGTACAGGTTAAGGCTGCTCTTTTCTATTCACTTGAAATGCAGCAGCAAACAACAAATACTAAACAGGTGAAATAAACCAACACAGGAGTAGGAATAATTTCATTTTTCTATAACAAAGCAGAATGAAACTTAGGGTTTTGTCTTGTGTGATAAACCATTTTGTCCAGTTCTGCTTTAAAAAAAAAAACCAACTGATTTTTTTAGTTGCTTGCTTGCTTGCTTTGTTACTTGTTTGTTTTTTGTTGGAGTTTTTTTACACAAACAGTAAAGATGTAGAAAAGAAATGAGAATTTCTGAGTGCTTTTGAACACAATGAATTTTCACAGTTGATCTCATCAGAACAGTAGGAAGACAGCTGAAACCAAGCATGCCACAAATATATCTCACCACCCGCCACAGGGCTTTCTGCATCTTCTCTTAATTGTCTGTATCCCTACTTTCTGCCTATATTTATAATTGCAGCATATATTTGTGCCTTTCTCGTTTCACATATTCCTTTGCTCACTGTTCATCCACATATTTATGCTACTTTACTTTTTAGATTGTCTCAAAACTGTCAGACTTAAANCCCTGCCTATGGCAGGGGGTTGGAACTAGATGATCCTTGAGGTCCCTTCCAACCTTACCATTCTATGATTCTATGAAATCATAATACCTAATAATGATGCTACATCCTTAGGCATGTCCCACTTGCCAGGTCTTGAATTCTGTACCTGGCTACTCTTCAGACAGCGCAGTCAATCCCATAAAAACATTGTTTTTATATGTGACAATGTTAGAAGAAATTTGTTAAAACTTGGGAGTTTCTCTGTAGGCAATGAAGTTTAAATCATATGTAGGGACAAATTCATGTGGAATGCAGAACTGAGGTATGTGATAATCACTGTAAAAGTCAGGTGAAGAAGATCAGGCACCCTCTGTCTCAAGTTTACTGCCAAATGTAAGAAAAAACCACTACATAGTTCAGGTAGTGGCCTCTGAATCTCTGGACTGCTATAACTAGACTGCCTTTCAAATTTAGAAAGATCAAGAAAGGCTGCCTCTTTGAAAGGCAGACTGTAGTCAATTTTTGAAGAGTAGTGCAGAAATAAGGATATAAAAATGTCTGTTGTTTGTTACAAGAGGTCAAGCAGGATTAGTTTAGTGGTCCTTTTTGTCCTTGTAATGGATAAGTGTACGTGATCAGCTTTCTGAAGATACATGTTTTTGCCCTGGTTAAGTATTCTCTTCATGAAATGATGATTGTTGTCACTATAACTTGGGTTTTGTTACAAAGAGTAATAAAATGGGTTTGCCAAGCACTGCAATCTTTTATTAAAAAATAGATCCTAGAATCCAGAGGGCTTATTTTCCATTTTCAGATGATCAGTAGGATGAACACAGATTTTGTGAGAAAGTCTGTCTGAAACCATGTGATGAATGTGCAGTGTGTCTTGAGATCACTTTATTTTCCAAACACATTTGTAACTGTGAATTTCTGGATGCTTTTGCTGCATCTGAACTGCAATAACAAGAAGAGCTGAAATCTCCTTTCCTTACTCCCATGTCCACTAGAGAACTATGGTACGATCTTCTCTTGTGTTCCTCATCTGATATCTTTACTCTGTCTTGTCAAGTGGGGTAGTGGTTAAGGGAACTGGTTTTTCATTCTGAAGAAAAGGAGGCTCAGAGGAGTGAAGGTTGATCTCTTCTCCTAAGTAGCAAGTAATAGGACAAAAAGAAATGCCCTCAAGTTTCATCAGTGGAGGTTTAGGTTGAATATTAGAACAAATTTCTTCCCCAAAGGAGTTGCCAAACTCTACAACTGGATGTCCAAGGAAGCGATGTACTTACCGTCCTTGGAGAGATGTGGTGCTGAGAGACATGGTTTAGTGGTGATTTAGCAGTACTAGGTTGATGTCTTCCAGTCAAAATGATTCTATGATCCTGAAGGTGGATCAGACAGTTATAACAACCAGAATGAAGCAGATGGTCCCTCTCCTCTTCAAATTTATTTTCAGTGAAGCCAATTGTTTTTTTGGTTAGGAGCAATATGTTCTTGTGACTCAGTCATATTGTCTCATCACACTTACCCCTAGATCTTGACACAGCTGAAAGCGTCTTTGATGTCAGTGGGATGAAAGAAGAGACCTATGGTGGGCCAGTAAAAGTGGCAAAAGTTGTCCCTGATAGGGAGATATCCTAACAGTATCCTACAAGGAAGGAAAGAGGCATTCGTTGAAAAGAAAAAAGGAGAAAATTTCTGTAACCCATTTTTGTGTTGTGTTTGTGAATTCTACTTTGCCTGCAAAGCTGTTGCTTGTTTTATGGAAGCATGTCTGCCTCCCTACTCCCTTTCAAGTAAACTACCCTGCTTGACTTGGAGAGGTGTGCTCAGAATTTGAAAGCAAAGCTGATAAGTATGACAAGTTGAAGGAAAACAGCACAGGAAAAATGAAATAGTGCCTACCATTCACACCCAAACAAAGAGAAGGCAGTCATTTTGAGAGTAGAAGAGTTCGGGAAACCTGATTTATTATATATTTGTGCCTTGCAGTTGATGCCTCTAGTATTGGTTGAAATGAGATACTGTGCTTGAAACGTATGGAGGAGATCGAAGGATTGAACAGACTTAACAGAAAGACAGGCACAAAGACACACTTATGCACATACTGTGATCACATGAGTCTTGTTTACCTGAGACAAGAAATGAAACTCAACTCCAGAGGAAGAAGAGGGGGAACAAAGAAGAACTAACTTTGATCTTTCTAGCAGTATAAAAACAATCTCTCTTCTAGCAGTTTTGTCTGAACATTTGAGACACAATCTCCTGATCACATCCCCCACCACTAAGTAGAGGTGATGGGAAGTGCAAGTGCCAGGAGAGCACAGAGCACATCTCCTCTTTCCCCACTCTCATGCCACAGACAGCACTTAATCCTCCTGGCTTCCAGGCAGATGTTTCTTGATCTGTTAGTCTTCCACCAACACTGGCTGAGATCCTCTGTCTTTCCTAACCTCCTATTTGCAGCTGGGATGCATAGGAGTGCATAAATTCCCCACTCAAGAGGAGTGACAAAGATAGCAATGATATGAATAACGTCACCTTTATGTCTTGGAAAGTCTTTGTGGGCAAGCTGTTTCCTTCCTAGTCCTGGTGACTGAGAGAGTTTTTGTAGGCCAAATTATTCTTGGCACTGGTTTCTCTGCTGACAGCATTTCAGTTCAGCAGTCATCTTGAAGTCCAGACAGTGAAGTGTGAGCGTGTGAGGCTTGTTGTCAGAGAAGCAGAGATGATGAGAACCTTCCGGTCTTGGATGGGGAGAGTGCCCTGGCACTGTCACAGATAGAAAATGAGGTACTGATGTTTCACTTTGACCTTTACAGGGTTGTCCATGAGCTAAAAGGAACAGAAATTTAGGACTATGCAGTGTTATAAATAAGTTTATCTCTTTGGTTTTATTGTCACGAGTAAAGAAATTTAAAGACTGATGAGGTATAAAACTTGGATAAAGATTTTTGCTTGACTTCTTTCAAAATTTAGCAGCACAGACTTATCTGTGAATAATAATTTGCCCTGGGATGGTAGGGAGGAAAGGGAGAAACACAGAAGGATTGTAAGCTGAAGCCAGATGACACAAATCTACTAGTAAAGAATCAGTATTGATCAGCCCGTGGACGGAGTAGTATGGAAGGAACTGTGAGCACAGCATTGGTGGGCATAGGTGATGGACCTTCAGATAACAAAGACACTGAAAGCAAAGCGGACTGAGATCAGATTGTAGTGAAGAACTAGATGTGGCTGCGCTTGTGAGTTGTCATGGACTGGGCAGAATTAATTGCAGTTGCCTCGTTCTGAGTTTATTCCAGTGTGTTTTTACCAGAAGCAGGACAGGGAAATGCTGGGATCATCTCTGATACTTTTAATACTCGGAAATTAGCTCCTCCAAAAACGCCCTGGATCAGCACTTTGTATAAGTACTTCCAAATCACTTTAATCAAAACGTCAAGTTAGCTGATCCACTTGTGTTTCCCATGCTGCCCAGTGGTACTGCCCTAGGAGGCAGATAGTGACACTCCAGTTGGGAGAGAAAGAAAGCCTCTGGAATGCTTTTGGAAAACAGAACTATGTTGAAGAAGTTTATTTTGGATTGCAAATCTGAGCTATTTATTTCTATCTCTTCCTCTTCTGTGCTGAGAAGAGAGGCTCAGGTCTCAAAATATTTCCCGGAGAAATTAAAGTGAAATCGAACTGGCTGCAAAATATTTTGCATAGATAAAACTATGCACTTTAATAAAAATACACTACTAGCTGGTGTGTTTTTTCATAAAGAATTGACTTCTAACTGTTGAATTTAGTATTGATTTGGTGATATGATTCAATTGGATACTTTATGGGAGCATATCCAGGATCATTTTAACATTTTTCATTTTTGTTTCTGTTTATAAATTGCTCACATGTATTTATTAAATATTCATGATTAATATTTGCTGAGAAGTATTGCTAGATAAATTATGGATGTCTTAAAATAATATATTTTCCATTTTAATGATTAAATTGTCCCAAAATGTGATTTAGTTTTGATTTTTTTTTTTCTACTGCTGATTTAATTCTTAATTCTTTATTCAACTTGGACTGTAACATAAGACTTGTCAGGAAACACTGGATGAAATTCTGATCTCCCAAAGGGATTTACAATCATCCAGCTTCATTATCTTCAATGCAATGTTTCCACAGTAACTTTGAAAGCATCAGTTCAAAACTAGCTTAGGATCAGCTTCTGCAACCCTTAGTCTACCCTGTGATTTCTGCCATTTTATTTAAATAATGGTGACAAAATTGCCACCACACTACGGTAAAAGAAAATATGTTTGCGATTGAAACAAGAAAAGCAGAACACTTCAAGAATCTGAGAGTTTAAAACATTCAAAATAAGATCCTAAAACAAACAAAAAAAAAATTACTGTGTAAAGTAAGTCTCATTCTTACTATAAGTGACAACATAAAAAAGATATAAAACCCAGAGTAAAACTATCTGAAAAGACTAGCAGTTTTGGTGTTCACTTTCAGCTCTCCTCAGCAGACCTTCTCAGCTCATCTGGTGGCATCATTTGTGACACTTATCCATAGGGCATAAAATAGCAGTTTGCCACCCACCTTGAGCAGGTTGGTTTTGAAGTGTTTGAAGGCAAAACAAAAAAGTACCCTGCCATTAGTGGCAAGCTGGAATTTCATATCCATTTGTTTTTGACAGTTATAGTTGAAGCTGTCACTTACTATTTTTTTCAGAGCCTTTAAAATGGATCTTTTTACATGTTAACATGAATACATTAAAGTGGAAAAAACCCCTGCAGCTTTACTGGGTGCTAGTTGACACATGAAGACCTCTGTATTCAATGCACACAGAGAACATGTGTGATTAAAATTGCAATGCCCTGTGTTAAGCATTTGAAAGCATAAATTAAAAAGGATTGGTAATCTTTTCTATCCTTAGCACTTCTCATTTTCACATGTTCCTGCCCAGGATTTCTCCAGTCTTGACTTGGAAGACTGAACAAAGTGAAGCAGCAAATACCGTACAGCTGTTCTTGTGATGAAATGCACAAAATGTTTTAGTTTGTATCACACTAAAATGCATAGTTTCCAAACTAAATTATTCTCTCCTCTGAACTGTTCTGTGCCCAGTGACAGGACAAGAGGCAATGAGAACAAACTGAAGCGCAGGACATTCCCTGTGGGTGTAAATGCCCCAGATTTTTCTGCTCTGGTGGTGGTTGAACACAGAGCAGGCTGCTCAGAGAGTCTGCTCTGTGGGAGTGTCCTCCCACAGAGATATTTAAAACACAAGTGGACAGTGTGCTGAGAAATATGGTGTACATGACCCTGCTTGAGTCTGAGTGATGTACTAGATGATTTTTGAAGGTCCCTTCCAAACTCAACTCTCCTGTGATTCTGAGAAACGTGGACAGGGCACCCAGGTTTTGTAGCTACCTTTGTGGTTTCACACATGTGGGACTGGAGAATATTTTCTGAGTCATCACACTTATTAAGCTTGCTACTAACACAGGTTCTGTGTCAGGAAATTCTGTTTCTAAAAGTGTACCATGACCTCCCTCATTTCATAAACCGTGCCTTTACAACAAGGGAGGCCTTTTGGGTATGATACAGCACATGCTGACTCCAGCAAACTCTTTCTATCTTTTTTTGCATTTTCTTGACATTCTATGCATGTGTGAGTCAGTTGTGTTATATTCCCTTGTTGGGCTGTAGAGGAGCAGTAATGGGCAGGCTGTCTGCTTACCTTCTGCTAGTTGCTGTGAATTGAATGAAGTGAAATCCTCAGGAGAGAAAGGGAGAGGAGTGAGGAGAATGATCACCAGGAAGACCAGGACTTTGCTGAGAACAGAGATAAGATAGTCCCACAGTTTGAGAATCTGGAACACAGAGGGTTTTAGTGCAGGATCCATTCTATTGTCACCCAGAAAATTACTAGAAAGTGCTGGACTAGAAATTAAGTGGAAAGAAAGGGCCTTGATAGTGCAGAAGTAGTTTCTTTCCAAATATTTTTTTTTTCCCCCCACCCTTCTCTAGGAATTTTGTTCAACTTGTGTTCAAATAAGTTTTGCTTTCACAACTCAAAAGTTTTTATGGTCCTGTGACTTTAATAAACAGGAGTAGAGCTTCTGTCATAGCCAATATAATAGTCCTAAAGTTCTTTTGAATCAGATAGCTTTGTCTAAGGTTACATCTTCACCCACGTCAATGTATAGATTAAGTAGCTCTTGATTCTTACTGTTTTCTTCTCATTTTCTTTTATCTGCTTTTGTTCATAGCCACATGTAACCAAACCAGACTTTAGATACTTTTTGCTGACCCTCTGTGCAGAACACAGAATGTGGTGTACATGGTGCACAGGAAGATCCTGGTGTATAACTGCAATAAAGTATAAAGCAGAACAGAGATGAGGTTTATGATTCTTTTTAAGGCATATTGATAACCTGAAGAGGAACTTCAGCAACCAAAAAGTCCTTAGGCCTTCATCTTAAATTTAGATAAAAATCACCCTTTAATGCTTGTTTTTACAGGATGACTTCAGTCAAGTCATATAAATAGTCCTTGGTTGGAACTCTGCTTTAGCAAAGCTTAAGGGAAGCATCTTTACTTGGCTCTGTCAGTGTAAACAGATACTAATGACTTTATGGCATTTTGGTTAAGATTCTCAAGTGTCCAAGGTACTGGTCTCCCCTTCTTCTGAGAACGGTGGACCTTCTACATAGAACTGCTTGAGAAAGCCCAGCACAGAGCCACAAAGATGATTAAGTGAATGGAGCATCTCTCTTAGAAGAAGACTGAGGGAGCTGGGGCTCTTTAGCTTGGAGAAAGGGAGACTGAGAGGTGACTTCATCAATGTTTACAAATATGTAAAGGATGAGCGCCAGGAGAATGGAGCCAGGTTCTGCTTGGTGATGCCCGATGACAGGACCAGGGGCAATGGGTAGAAGTTGAGGTATAGGAAGTTTCATGTAAACATGAGGAGGAATTTTTTCACTGTGAGGGTGACAGAACACTGGAACAGGCTGCCCAGGAGGGTTCTGGAGTCTCCCTCTCTGGAGATATTCAAAGCCTACCTGGACATGTTCCTGTGTGATCTGATATAGGAGATCCTGCTCTGGCAGGGTGGTTGAACTAGATGATCTTTCAAGGTCCCTTCCAGCCCCTGACATTCTGTGATTCTATATAGTTTGCAAGCCATATTTGTCATTATGGTAGCTTTCAGAAAATACCAATACTCTTCACTCCATATATATTCACTTATTCGGCAACTGTTGTGTGGAATTTCCTACTTTAGACTCTAATACTGTGTTAATTGTACTCAGGCTAGATAATAATTCTGTAAGTGAATTCTGTGAGTAAGGCTGTAATATTATTTGGCTACAAAGGTCATTGAAAAGCGTTTTTCATGACAATCCCACACTTTCTAATTTCCTTTGTGAAAATCCCTGAAATAGGCCAGAGAAGGAAATCCTTAATCTTGTTAGTCATCATAATCTAGAGCCTGAAAACTGGTCTGAGAAGACTGCAGAACTGTCCAATAATTACAGCTCTATATGAAATACAGTTTTGTCCTCTTGCCTTCAGTGCACTATTGCTTTTTTATGGAAACATTTGGGAGATTTCCTTATTAACTTTACACTACCTGCTCAGTTACTGCATTTATGAGTCTTCATTTTTCATAGTCAACTTTATCAGCCATCCTGACAAAGAAAATTTCGAAACTCATGTGCAATTACTACTCTTTATATTTAAATTCTTCTCTTTTTAAGCTTTCTTCTAAGTCTCAGCATTTATCTCCTTACTTTCATATGCTGTTAAATCTGCTTAAATACACACATAGTCAAAAAACCACACTTGTGTAAGAATAATTTCCTTCACACCAGTCTTATGGTTTAGTTCTCAAGTTGAATGACTATGCTTCCTTCAGTTTGTGTCAGGGCTATATACTGAGAAATTCCTTTTAAAGTAGGATATAAATGTGTAAAGGAAAGAAGTTTACGGTTAAATTTATTAATAAATACAATTATTTAACTATATAGAATTATTATATTAATGATAATAAATTAGAATTCATTAATAAATATAATAAATTAAAGGTTATGCCAAGGAATCCTCATCGTTACTTTACTAAGCAGAAGATTTTAAAGGGAAGCAGTCACAAGAGCTTGTGCCGATTCTGTCTTACATTTTGAAACATAGCAAAAATAAATTTTATTAAAACAAAAAAAAAAAGCATTTACAGGAGTAATTTTTACAGCAAACACCTGAGAAACTTCTCATTTCTTTTAGCAGGCATTATCAGGAACTGATACAACAATGCAATCCTTAGGAAACTGCATCAAGTAGAGAGAGAGCATGGTTACAGAATGACAAGATGCTGGGGTGTGTGGGGGTGTTGGTGAACAGGAGGTGACTGTTTTGTTTGAAAAAAAGGTTATGACTCGATTCCCTGCTGCCACCCTCAGATGACTATTTAATGTATAAGAAAGGGCTAAATTTTGTTGCAACTGTTTTGTACAGCATTGCTATCTATACATTTCCTAAACAACAGATCTGCTCAGAAAGGCATCCCTGAGATCTGTGTTATTAAAGATAAACAAATTTTTGAGTTAGAAGTAACTGAAGGATTGTTTCTTTCCAAAGCATGCTGAGTAATGAAGTAACTGGATGTGGTGACCTATGCTTACGTTGCCTGATGCTAGTTAAGATTATCCATGCTGTCTGGGGAGGGAATTTGCCGATTATATGCATGGTTAGAAGTTTTACCTTATCGTTCTATATATAATTGAATTTAAACAAGTTGTTTCGTTTATGTTAAGCATGCTGTTTTGTAGCACTTTAACTATTTGGACACCGAGGGTTCCCACAAGCTGAATTTCTAAATTCACTTTGAAGCATTGTAGAAATTGCAAAAGAAACAGCACTACTGAAACTGGACTTCGCCTGATATTGCCAAAACCTTGGAGCTTCCCTTCTGGAAGTTTAAATGAGGAGGGGATCTTCGGAAGAGAATCTCATGAGCTTTGGTTAGAGGCTTAGAACACATGGGGATCCGTAGCATTTACAAGTCCCAGCAAGAATCTTCTTGCATGATAGGAGCAGAGGCAACTAGAAATTAACTCCATTTATTCCCCCAAGATTCCATATCTAAACTAATAGTGTCTCATTACAGAAATGTATTCAAATGTAATAATCACAACATAGAAAAGAAAATTAGATATTCTTTTTGACACTCTTGAGCCTAGCTTTAGATTACTAAAATGGTATGAAACAAATACATGAATGATAAACAATTCAGAGCTTTTTTTCCCCCTGAGTGTTCTCAACATCAGTAAAGTACAAAAATGTGTCTTGGGACTTACAAATTCTTGTGATACCTGACACTAGAGTTTACAAGGGTAAGACATTTTATCTTTGCATGTGGATTCGTATCAAGTTAAGGAAACATTCATCTCAGTGATTGTGAGTTTATTTGACTAATCATAGAATGGTTTGGGTTGGAAGTAACCTCTAATGGTCTTCTAGTAAACCCCCCCTGCTCTGAGCAGGGACCTTTTCAACTAGATTGGGTTACTCAGAGCCCCATGCAATGTGACTGTAATGGAAGGGGTAATTAAATACTACGAGGTGATATTTTAAAAATATTAATATATAGTTTATTAATAG
>WBNM01036822.1:70513-81228 GCA_013399055.1 Ramphastos sulfuratus | reverse complement strand
TGTGCACCTTGCTTACTGCAGTTGCTGGGCAGGCCACAGATCCCAGACTTAGTGGCTCCAGGTTCTTTGTCCTTTTTCCCGCAGTTGCTCTCCCCAAAAGAGAAGGAGGGAGAGCAGAAAAACATGCCTGGGCAAGCCAGGATGTGTACAAGCCTAATTTGGCCTGCTTAGGCCTACCACAACAATGACCTGGAATGTTTCCGGGGATGGGGTATCTACCACTGCTCTGGGCAACTTGTGCCAATGTTTCATCAATCTCATTGTGGAAAAGGCCAGAATGAATCATCACATGGTTAGTGACATAAAATTTATAGCTCACTCTGGCTACTTGTGGACTCTTGTTAAGAGGTTTGGTTCTGCTGTGTTGAAACTGCTTCTGGGAAATTGTTTCTGGATATTAAATATGAGGGTTTAGGTAGGGTTTGAGAATCTGTGTGCACCTACTGAAGTC
The DNA here is from genome assembly GCA_013399055.1 of Ramphastos sulfuratus. NCBI lineage: Eukaryota > Metazoa > Chordata > Aves > Piciformes > Ramphastidae > Ramphastos > Ramphastos sulfuratus. Next base: position 80,777 of record WBNM01036822.1, on the reverse strand, counting down.
ACCAAAATAATTTTTTTAACTTAAATTAAATTTAGACACTCTTCAAATGCCAGTTTAAAAGTCAGTATAAACAAAGCTCGATCTGCCTTGTGCAATAACCTGGGCTGTAATGAGCTGTTACAAAAGGACCAGTGCAGTATGATCATCAAAGCTTTGCATCATGTCACTGCTAACAAAGTGATATTCTATTAATGTTTCTCCAGATCAGCCTGTCGTGATGTTATACACGGTTTTATTTTGTGTACTCTGATTTTGACTACTTTCCAGAACATCTCTTTTACCCCAAGAATCAAGATACAACAAGTCTTGCTATAAGAGGACAGTGTCTTATAAGTGATTTTCATGTAATAGCTGCATTTTGGGTAGTGCTTATTTCCATACTATTTCACTAGTTCAAGGAAATCAGAACTTTCTGCCTAGAGTTTCTTTCTTGGATGATCTGAGATGACAGTTTGATTTTTGTGCCACTGTTTGGTGAGCACCAGGTGATGCAGTTAAACTGAAAGCATGTGCAAGAAGAGGGACAACTAAGAGTACTTAGAAAGGAGATGAAATGTGGTGTTTTGACTTAATGTATTACTGAAATTCCCAAAGACTTTACACTTGCAAATTAAAAGTAGCCACTACTTTCAAAATGATCTGTAGCCTACTCCTCTTTCCCACTGAAAAAAATGACTCTCATAAACATACCTAGCTTGTAGGTCATGAGAAGTGTCTACATGTAGTCCTTCCCTCAGAAAAAAGACACCAAGGTGCATCTGCTTATCTTCACAATCAATTTAAGTGAGATCAGCCCACAGGTAGCTTAATCCAAACTCATCTGACCTGAGGCACTTGACAAATACCACCAAAAGCTTATTAAAGCCCAAGGACAGATCATTTTTGTTTGCAAATAGTTCTACACAGAATTGTAGAGCTTTTGCATAGATAACAGGGAAAATATCTTATTATCAATTTTGACAAAATATTTATTCGTGCTATAAATGATATGCAAAATGTTCTATTTTGGAGGAAGCAAAAAATGTTGAGTAGATTTAATTTTGCTGCAACTATTTCATACATTAATTGCTATCCATAAATTTCCTACCTTAAAATGTCAGGATTACTCTAGGAAGCATTAGCAAGACCAATATAATTTAAGGTGATTACCTTCTTGAACTGTGCAAAGATAATTAACCCCAGGAAGAAATAATACTTTTTGTTGCTTATGTGTACATATCCTGGTGATCCGTGTTATAACTTTTTATAATCCGTACTTGCACTGCTATGTTTATAGAAGTGTATTGATTTGTAGGATTTGTTTTACTGTGTTGGATGAAAGTGTAATGAAAGAGCAATTTTAGGCATGATTCAAAGCCTCCTAAAATCAATGTGAATCTTTCTATTGACTTTAGTGGGCTTTGAATCATCTTTAAAAATGTGGTAATATAAAAAGTTTTGTTTCAGACTTTCTTCATGGACAGAGTTCCTGCATGCTCTCTGATCATCCATTATCTTCAAAATTGCCAAGGTTACTTTTCTGCTGGAAGTGACCAGTGGCAAACATCCTTTGTTCCTTTCTAAGGTTAGCTTAAACCTCCCGCACCAAAGTGAAAATTGGGCCAGTGTGAAAACACCGCTTGAAAGAATTTCTTCTTTCTAAGGTTAGATTAACCCCCCACACCCCACACCATGGTGTTTGAAAATTGGACCAGTATGAAAACACTGCTTGGAAGTATTTCTCCTTTTGAATCCAAACTGCTAAGGGCAAAATTGATAGAACAAGATGTGAAGAGAAATGGAGAGCTGCCTTTTCAGCTCTGAAATAGTAGGTGAAAAAGCTAAATTATTTTTGACCCATTCCTAAAACAAAATATAAGCATTTTGCTTCATTAAACTGATCTGGTTTATCACTTAAGATCTCAGAAAAAGCATAAACCTTTATAATGGGAAAGTATTGCATAGTGTGATTTCCTAACCTTGAGCATATATTGGCAGACATTCTTTCTCTGAGTGTGAAGGTCGATGTGACAGTCTTCTAAACCATTCTTCTAATCACAGACACCTTTTCATCTGCCAACTTTCCTGCCTCTGCAATAGCTTGTGACACTGAGGAATACAATCAGTTTACATACAGCTAGAATGCATGACTAGGAAGGCATGGAGGAGGTTAATAGAAGGAAAACTCTTTGCTGCAATAAGATTTTTCTTCTGTGAAAGCTGAATAATTATGACCTAATTAAGATAAAAAGGAGGTGACTGCTCCTTTCTTTCCCCCCCATGTATTAATAAGTTCTTGTCTCAATCCTGGTTTAAAAGGACTGATTGTGGGAGCCTCTGTGTGCCTTTGATTAGGCTATCGTTGGCCTTTGGAAATGGGAGTGCCAAGATGGTGAATGAAAAATCAGAACACCTCCCTCATTTCAAGGATGAACTCTTTTCCTTCTAAATCTCTTTTACTCCTTCTCCTCACCTTCAGAAACAGTTCATTTTGACAGAAGTCATACATTGTTGAAAATGTGTTTATAGCATGAGATTAACAGTAGAGTTTGAGCTAACAAATAGCCCACGGTCTAAGTGGTTAAACACACAAGAGTATTTCCACTGTCAGCCACAGATCTAGATAGTTTTCTGCACAAAGTTCATGCATACTGCATGGATGGAGGCCTAAATATGTGAGAAATGTATGCCTAATGTTTCATTAAGTTGATTTATTGTATGACTTAGCATAGGTAATGATTTAACGTCTGTAGTTTTAAAGATTTTGTTTCCTCATAGGAAAGCACTGAGGATTTCATTATTTCTCTGAAGTATCTTTAAAACAGTATGAGACAGGGATTTGGAAAAACTAATGTTAATGTCTCCAAATATTTTTTTATTTCATCTGCTTACTGATATATCCTAATGGATTTATTGTTAATGTAACGTTTCCCTTGTCACCTCTAAAGAATCCGAGAGTATAGATGGAAAAATAGCAAAGAGCCATCTGGGCAGTCAAAATAGTGACATAGTGGGCATTTGAAAACAACAGAGCATATAAAGGTTTGCCACAGCTGCAGTCTTTTTGTAAGGAAGCAATTTTTTGTGAGGTTTACCTTTTGTTGACTCAGAATATGTACTGCTTCCATCATTAATGGATCTTCGTCATGTATTGTTCATTTTAATTCTTGCATAAGGACCTGGATGTGCTGGTCAACAGCTGGTTGAATGAGAGTCAGCAGTATGACCCAGTGCCCAGAAAGGTCAGCTTCTTCCTAGCCTGTATCAGGAATAGTGTGGTCAGCAGGGCTAGGTAAGTGATTGTTCTCCTTACCACTAGTAATACCACACCTTCAATACTGGTTACAGTTTTGGGGCCTTCGCTACAAGAAGGACATTGAGGTGCTGGAGCATGTCTAAAGAAGAGCAAAAAAGCTGGTGAAGGGTCTTGAGCAAGTCTTCTGAGGAGCAGCTGAGGGAACTGGGGTTGTTCAGCCTGGGGAAAAGGAGGCTGAGGGGAGACCCTCTCGCTCTCTACACCTACCCGAAAGGAGGCTGTAGTGAGGTAGTGGTTGGTATCTTCTCCCAGGTAAAAAGAGATAGGACATGAAGAAACCACCTCAGGTTGCTCAAGGGGAAGCTTATGTTGGATATTAGAAAAAAAATATTCACTGAAAGAGTGATTAAGCCCTGGGACAAGATGCCCAAGGAAGTGGTGGAGTCACTATCCCTGAAAGTGTTCAAAAAATGTGTAGATGTAGTGCCGAAGGATGTGGTTTAGTGGTGGAATTAACAGTGCTAGGTTAACAGTTTGACTTCATCTTGGAGATCTTTTCTGACTTTAATGATTCTATGAAAAGGATGACTCTTCTTGATCCTTGTACTTTTACCTCAAAGGAGAATCCTCATCACCAATTCCTNAATAGTGTGGTCAGCAGGGCTAGGTAAGTGATTGTTCTCCTTACCACTAGTAATACCACACCTTCAATACTGGTTACAGTTTTGGGGCCTTCGCTACAAGAAGGACATTGAGGTGCTGGAGCATGTCTAAAGAAGAGCAAAAAAGCTGGTGAAGGGTCTTGAGCAAGTCTTCTGAGGAGCAGCTGAGGGAACTGGGGTTGTTCAGCCTNCTAGGTTAACAGTTTGACTTCATCTTGGAGATCTTTTCTGACTTTAATGATTCTATGAAAAGGATGACTCTTCTTGATCCTTGTACTTTTACCTCAAAGGAGAATCCTCATCACCAATTCCTAACATATTATTCTTAATTTGCAGATAATATATATTTATAAAAACATTTTTAACACTCTTTCAGTTTCTCAATGCAGAAGGGCAAATTTCTGCCTTAACACATGCAGTTTGCTTCCATTTTGTATTGTGTTTGTGCTTGCATGAGGGAAAGTTGGAATAAGATTAACCCCCAAATGATGCACATTCTTGTCTATTGTTGCTACACAAAATATTTACATCTGAAATGTTTGGACTGTAGAACATTAAAAGATGTACAAGATAATAAGGGATAAAAATCCCAATTCATAAACTTATACATTAAATTCCAATTTAGAAAAAATAATTTCTGTGGCTTTGGAAGAACAGAAGGGAGATGTACAGAGTTTGCTCTATGGGATGTTCATAAACCTTTAAAAGTTTTCTCCTAGAAGTGGCTGTTGCAGGATTTTTCTTCTATGGTCATAGCCTTTGAAAGAGAAAACGAAATCGAGGAGCTGGAAAGGAAACTAAAATACTTTCACCTCCTACAGCTGGAGTTAATTTCCTCATTCTTTACAGCTATATGTCCAAGCTCACCTGAGGTAGCAGAATTAGTGTATCCCAGGATACTTTGTCCAGTCTTAGGCTGAATCTAGAGGCTGAGGCATCCATGACCACCCAGATGTCTGTCCTTTTTTTTGTTCTTGTTCAGATCCCAAAACAAAGTATTTCAGCTCCCATTTTTCCCTCAGCTGGTGCTCACATGTCTGAGACCAGGCAGTGATTACACAGGAAGCTGTAGAAACAGTGAGACTGGAGGGGTTGAGACTGGGACAGTGATTGTCACTTTTTAATTTCCCCCAGGCCTTCCCTCTAGGCTCTTTACAGTTGCTCTTTGTGAGTGTGGTTGCCCAAACAGATTCAATGAGACAGCCTGTCATCACTTTTGTTTAATGGAGAGAAATATTTTTCTTCTCTGGTGAAAATATTGATAAAGTATTTCTTTCTTCTGTTCATTGACATCAGCTACAGAAATAAAGCTGATATTCCTTTATAGTTATGATCCATTTCTTGTTTCCCCACAAGTCAGTGAGGGATCTACTATTTCTCTGTCTCCCATCCTCAGAAGCACTAACCCATAGGTTTAGGTCAAATGCACTAACGTTGCCTCAAAGAGTGGTCTTTGGTTGTGTCTCTAGTGAGGGGAAGTATTTGAAGTGGTCAAGTTATAACCTTTTCTGTACACAGGGAAACGGCAATTCTAAAACACTTCAATTAAGATCTGATATTTTTCACTGCAACCAGTATTAAGGCTGATACTATTCTGTGTTAGACTGACTTCAAAATGAAAATCTGTTTTGTTGAACAAAAGGGATTTTTTCCTTTATAGAACACCTCAGATTCCATCATTTTATTGAATGGGCCGAAGCAGTGCTTTACTGTGAGACACCATCAATAGCATGTGACACTGAACTGTACATCTCTCTTACAACTTTAGTCTGTCACATTTACCTGAGTGTTTAGTAATTGCCCTTTTGTGTATGGGTCATATAGAGGTTCAAAAGCAGAGCCTCAAAATGCATCTGCCCTGATGATTTACCCTTCATGCTAGAGATCCTCATATTTAAATAACCTAAATGAGAAGGATTAATACCAGAAATCATCTAGCATTTATGTAAATAAAAGCCTGAGTTCAAGAGGCTGCATGTGTTTAAATGGTTTATTTCCTACTAATCTACTTATGAGTAAGAAAAACGATGCTCAGTTTTTGTTTCCCAGTTACAGCTGTGCTCCCTCTCACCCCTTGTGTTGCTGCCTTTACAGGACAGCAGTGACTGACTGTATGATAAAAATTAAAATATTAATTAAGTTCCTAATCTCCTTTGCATGTGGCTAGCAGCTGACTAAAAGGCTATCTCATGGAATGCTACAGAATCACTGTGTCTTGAATATGAGATTCAGATGTTCCAAGGAAAATTCTGGACCTGTTTAAGTCCATAAGATTCCTATTAATTTGAAGACGACCAGAAAGTCCTACTGATTTTTGCTGCAAGCTCTCTTGAGACCTCATGTTATTTGGAAAGTCATCTTACCTCCTGTTTCTCCATCTGCAAATATGGAGAAAATTATATTTACCTCCTTTAACTACAAGAAATTGGGTAGGTGAACTTGTTTGCATTTGCTCCTTTTGAAATATAATTTATCTTTTTCCAATCAAAGGGTAAAGTGTGTGTATGCTTATATTCCTTATGTAATCTCTTTGTAAAGGTTATGTTCAGAGCTGTTTATCTGTGGTCCCTCGTGAATGTTTGTTTGGTTGAGTTTTTTTGTTTGGTTGGGCTTTTTTGTTTGTTTGGGGTTTTTTTTTGTTTTGTTTTGTTTTGTTTTAAATGGTGTTCTGTGACTTAATTATTTTTAGGTAAAGTGTTTAAAATAATCTGACTACAGTGAGACAGCAGCTTTTCACATCAACAAGCAGGGCAGCTTTACCTGTATCCACTCTGGTAATTAACACTTAAATATCTTTGTATCTGGTCAGCAGCAGGCATTGCCATGTCAAACGTCTAAGTAAAGAGTAGGAGCAATTATTGGTATGACAGCAACTACAGGGGCTGCCAGAAAAGGAGAAGTTCAGTTAACTCTGCAGAAGCAGCAGCAGCCAGTGATGGGCAGAAGCAAATTCCTGGTAATTGCCATCCATTTGCTGATTAATGCCACAACAGCAGAATACGGGATTGAACATTCATTCTTGCAACTTGTTTCTATCTATGCCTATTATTTTAGCTACTATTTCCATTTTATTTGCTGTTGTGTATGTGTAAATTTGCACATACAGGTTGCCGTGTGTGTATATTTACATCATTGATATAGTGTATCTGTTACGAGCAATGCTGCTTCTGAGTGCTTGGAAATGTGAAGGTATATAACAATTTAGGAACCAGAAGGAGCAAACTGATGACTTAGAGCCACTCCCATGGCTGGCTAGTAGAAGACCTTGCCACGCCATATTACTGAAGTCTTTTGTACTTCAGATGGTGTCCAAGTTGCTGACTGATGTACTAAGTGATAATGATGGTTAGCAGAGAAGTTTCTGACCTCATGAGAATGATTTTCTGATAGGCACTTCTTTGATAAATTGCCTGATCTTAACCTGTAGCATGAGTTTTGTCAAAGTTGACAGCAGGAATGAGTGATCTTGACATTATTGAATGACTTATAACTGTAGCTCTTTCTTCAATCTATCTAAAATTCCCAGCTTTGATTTTTATGTGCATATATTTATATTTATTCATATATATATATTTTTTTTTTAATTATTGGAGACTTTTTGTAGGTATTATTTGACTTTTGTCCTATGTGATAAATGTAACAAATTATTTGTGCTGTCCACCACTGCCCTTAAAAAATGCGATGAGCTGAGTCATTTGTTATGGCCCACAACAAATAATTGCCAGTGCTATTGAATATACAGTTGTAGGAGCTGAATTTTTTAATTTTTTTTTCCCTGTGTGTCATCTGTGGGCATTTTCTAGCTGACTTCTTTCTTTCATTTAACTGTTATCTTTGCTCTTGGTGTTAGGCACTCATTGTCCAGCTTAGAAATGGTTTTAAATGAACACCGATTCTCATTTAGTGAGTTATCCTTACTTACTGAAGCTGATTTTACAAGTAGTCTTCTATATTCTAGTTCCTGAGAATATAGAAAATAATTTATTTTAATTCTATTTTATTCTTTACTGCTCTGAAGAAAGAATAAAGTAGTCCTTTAAATTTTCCTTGGATGTATTAGAAAAAGAAGTTTCTTTCATGAGAAAGGGTTAAAAAGGGATCTAAACTTGAGTTTGGACATTAAAGATGTATGGTTTACCTGAACCACATGATATGAACACAGAAGGATCTAATAGTGTGTCCTGTCTCCTCTGCACTTCATGGGTACAGGGCTAGAGGATTGCTGTGAACAAATTAGTTTAATTGCAAGCATCAGAGTCTCAGCCAGACCAAAGGCCAGAGGCTGGTTTCATTTTGGTCTGAGAGGAAATGGCCTATCATTGTCTTTTCCTGGTGATCTGAGTCAGCCAGGGATTGTGTGATAACTGCAACTCCTTCATGCACTCTGACTCTTGAGCACTTCATATTTACTGAATATCTCATACAGTGAGTGGATACGAGCATGTCGTGGTAGGCCTAAACAGGCCAAATTAGGCTTGTACATGTCCTGGCTTGCCCAGGCATGTTTTTCTGCTCTCCCTCCTTCTGTTTTGGGGAGAGCAACCGCGGGAAAAGGGACAAAGAACCTGGCGCCACTAAGTCTGGGGTCTGGGGTCAGCCCAGCAACTGCAGTAAACAGGGTGCACACGGTTGCCTTATGCAAGGCCCGTGATCTGCCCAAAAAAGGGTAAAGCAAGCCTANGAATATTTAATATTAATAAACTATATATTAATATTTTGAAAATATCGTCTCGCAGTAGTCAAATACCCCTCCGCAGCAGAGTGTGGAAAACTAAAGCTGAGTTCTTATGCTTAGTTCTGTTACTTCTGCCACAGAATAACATTGTCCCTGCTATTAATGTTATTGATGGATGTGACGCTTCATGAGGTAAACCACAGTGTAGGTTAGAAATAACCAACATGTAGACTAGTTCGTGAGAAGGATTTGTTACCACAGTGAGCTGCTGCAGCCATCTCTCCACTGAAAGGAAAGCTGGTAGAAAGTGCTCCCATACTGCAGTGTAATGCATCCAAGAATGGCTGATTATTGTTAAAGGACATGGACAAAGTAAGTATAAACAGTTCCTGAGAGATCCTCTTAATCTGAATTTTAATTTTGTAGACACAAATACTTACAGAAAACTTTCACATGCACTTAGTGTATTAAGTTTCCAAGTGATACCCTGAAGGCAACCCAGATAAACTGATGAATTGCACTTGCTGCTGAAAAGACAACTCGAAAAAAGCAGCTTAAGAGCATTTTTACTATTGGCATAAATTTAAAGTAATTTCAGTGTGTTTTTCTCCATTCTCATATCATGTCAGCTTCTAGAATTCACATATATATATAAAAACCCCAGCACAGACAAGGCTTAAAAACCTTTATTTCCATCATGATATGAATGCATCAATACACAGATTTTTTTTTTTTGTGTGTGTGTGTGTGTATCTCATCCAAACACTGGATCTGAGGAAACACGGGCAGGAAGCTCAGCACCTTCTCACATTTTCTGAAGCATTCCATGGGGTTACACAAAACCTTACATCATCTTTATTGCTTGTACATGCATTTTTATTCCCACCACTATATCTCCTTCCCTGTGGATTCTCATATGGTCTAAATTAGAAGCGCGCTATTGTTTTCAAAGGTTATACCAAGTAGTTTCTGCTGACGATCCATCCCTTGGTGCTTTCTTTGTTTAGATGTTTGTAGTTCTGTTGGCCAAGTTTTGAGGGAATTTGAATGCCGTGCAGTAACTTTATGCCATCTATTATCATATAATCTGACAAGCTGAATGTTTGACACATACTGAAAAAGTCAATACAGGAAAATTATGGAGGAAAAAGAAAACATGTTCTATTAACCATTAAAATACATTAGTATTTTTGAGTCTTATAAAATCTCATTTTTTATAGTTAAATCTGGAGTGTTTCATACTTCATTGAAGTTCAGTACTTTTTTTTTTTTTTTAATATGTTTGTGTTGAATTTTAGTATGCAATAATTTGAGCTCTTTTAGCTGTACAGTGGGACTCTTTTGTTTCACTTATGTTCAATAGGTAAAATACTGTATCGACCTAAGAGAGGATTTTAAGAAAACCTAGCTGTTTGTGATGTCTCTTTTTACTATATTATCTCTGCAGCACAATCGTTTCCAGTTTCATAAAGTTTCTGTTTGGTTTAGATTTACTGTTTTCTATGCTTAGCACAGGGAAGATGCCTACTTTTTTGTGATGATAGAGAAGAGAAACCTCTTACCTTTGAACATTTCCATATACATATATGCTGTATAATTAAGGAGACAGAAGAAAGAAACACCGTGACTGACTTTCCTTAGAACAGTGAATGCAGTGTCAAGCAAATGTGAGAGGAACAGGAAAAGAAATGA